>CM060835.1:30287500-30422500 GCA_030762175.1 Metallyticus violacea
ATGTAACTATCTTATAAATTATATTTACACAAAAATAATAATACAATCTACTCAAATGAGTTCATTGGTTATAGAGAGAATTTTGAAAAAAAATCCAACAGTAGGAGTGTATTATTTTCAGTGACACCATTTCAATAAAGTTTAACCTGGAGCAAGGGTTGCTTCTATAGTATTCTAGGTTTATTTAATTCATACACAATATTAAATTAAATATTAGATAATGTTTCCTTAGCGAGACCGCTCCATGTGCAGTTGACTGATCTCTATAGTCCTCGTCTTGTTTCCACGCTTGAAGCCCGGCCGCATAGCTGGAGGGGGGGGGGGGGTAGTGTGAGTTTAACTCTAGGAATGTAAGGACATGTTCTTGTGACAGTGTATTTAGTATTCATTAGACTGCGTAATGCAGTGTATTAAATGCGTCAATATAGCTCAGTCCAGGTAGAGTATTTATTTACGATTTGTACGTGCATACAGAATCGCCTTTTGGTGCATGGAAATTGTTTCAAGAGAGATTTTCTAATATTCAACTTCGAAATCGAAGTCGGTTTACAGATCGAAAAAAAAAATCGTGGCATGTGAAGTGGTTTTTTTTTATATAAAAAGCGTACACAGCCCCGTACAGTACATATAGATTAAATATTAGCTAACATTGGACATGCTGTGATTTTTTTGGTGAGCTCCTAGAAAATCACTTCGACATTTTCTCAACAAATGGAAATTTCCTATCCCTCTGTTCGAACGGCTACAAAGCTACTGAACAGAAAACGCTATAAAATTACTGTAGTTCATGTACTTTAACCGGGTGCCACGATTGTTTTTAAATAGTAACATATTTTTGTTTTATTGAAACATTTAAACATCATTTTCTTAAATACACAATGTAACTCGAAACTTTCCGTTATTTTTATCTATTTTAATGGATGTAAAGATGATCTCAAGGCCCAATTTATAAACATAGTTACATTTAAAAATGTTTAAAAATACGCTCACAGTATAATTTTGTGTATCAGTGGTCATGCATTTCATTTAATTAATAGTATACTATTATTTTTTGTGATTTAATCTCAATAATAATAATGATAATGATAATTCTAAAAATATGGTTTCTCTTACGTAATACTTATAGATTGCAAGAATGCTAATTTTGTTCCCCTAATACCCCTAATAGCACACAGTTATATATATATATATATATATATATATATATATATATATATATTAAAATTGCTGTTCTAAGTGAGGAATTTGTTTAATTTACGCAGATCCTCCGTGACGGACTTCTTTTGTTTTTTCATTTGCTATGTTCTCCACCTCTGGACTTGCATTGTGCCACGACACATGGCTTAGAATAGTCAATGAATCATTGCGGTAAACGCGCATTAACATTTTTGTCTAATTGGGCTAGTAGTTTTTTCTACAGGTAAATGTATTTCACCTGATTACTTGCTAAAAGCAAATTACAAACGCATGCTGAGATAGCGTTTTAATACAATAATACATTGCAGTTCTGTAGATAGCCAAATAAACTATGAAAAACTGCATGTTTGTTCAACTGGCCGCACCGTTCCATTTCTTATGAGCGTGTGAAACGTACCGTCACTTATCTCAAGGGCTCTTACACCTTTCGCAATGGCCTTGTGTGTTACATTATGAGCATTCACAATGAATTATATACATGCAAACGGTAACGTAAATATGAAAATTACCGTGCAAGTTACTAAACGCCAAACTTTGGCGCTTGCGTTTAAGTAGCAGGGCGTTATGTGTTGGGTTGTGCCTACATGTCGCTTCTTCCATTTCGCTCTGTTTCAAAGTCTTCGTTTGATATGGGGTTGTTTGATGAAAACTTAATTACTTTGCACCATCATAACTTATGCAATTTATATAATTTTTTGCAACCTTCATAATTTTGTAAGAAGATACCTTCTCCGTGGTCTGGTGGTAGCTTTAGCGAAGGTCCTGGGTCGAATCTCTGTCATGTCAAGTATCTGGGTAAGTTGTTTTTTTTTTTTTTTTCGAGTTTTTACTTACCCTGAGAAGGTGAACGCCACAGATTTTTAAGACTCCAAGGACATCGAGCTCATTCACGGTTAGTGGTAGCTTTAGCGAAGGTCCTGGGGTCGAATCTCTGTCAGGTCAAGTATCTGGGTAAGGGTTTTTTTTCGGAGTTTTTACTTACCACAGAGTCTTAAGACTCTTAAGACTCCAAGGACACCGAGCTCATTCACGTCTAACATACAAACGTGCACTCAAAGCGACAATAAAATATTAATATATATTTCTGAAAGACTGAATAATTCAATAGGCTGTAGGTATGTACATTTTATGTATAAATAGTGTTTTACATGTGTTCATGTCATGTGATATTGCTTTATTAACGTTTCTATTTTCATCATGAACTGGACATACATGAGTATCGTTGTAAATGTAAGAAATGTTACATTTGTTAAATTTCAACTCCGTTTAGTAATTTATAATAACTGGGTATTGCTTTTACGATGTATGTTTTACTGTTTCTATTGCTTGTTTGTGTAAAGTCTTCTGTGTCTTTAATAAAACTCACGGTGACAGATTTTCTCTAACTCTAGCTAAAGTACCTGGTAGTGTTAATCATAAATAAAAAAAAAAGTCCATCGCGCAAGCAGCTGCGTAAATTAAACGAATTCCTCAGAAGTTATATTAACTTTAAAAAAGAATGAAGAACTCAAATTATGACATTAATTAATGAAATAAGTAATGAATTGTTGTGTGTTAATAATTAGCATAACAAACTCTAAATTAATTAATACAAAAAAACTGAAATATAATACATTACTTAACTAGGGTGGTTGTTTGTTCCTTCAAAATTACTTGAAAACAAATGTCAATTGTGAAATTACACTATTTTTCAAATATGAGGGAAACAACAAGAGAATTATTGCAATCTGTAGGTATTGAAAAGAAAAAACACATTTAGAGGTATTATTATTAATATTGTTATTGAGATCAAACCACAAAAATTATTGTTATACTATTAATTAAATGAAAACTTGGCCACTGACAGAAAAAAATATATTAGGGGGGTATTTTTAAAAATGTATAAATGTAACCTGTTTATAAACTAAGCCCTTGGTATCATCTTTACATTCACTAAAACAGAGAGAAATAACAGAAAGTATAAACTTTCCTTGTGTATTTAATAAAAAGATGTTCATATGTTTCAATAAAACAAAAATATGTTGTTGTTTAAAAACAATTACGTGCACAAAGCAAATATACACAACCAACAATGTACAATCGAAAGTTCCATCGATTGTATATTGTTTGTTGATATATTTCCTTAGTGCATTGTAATTGTTTTAAATAGTAACATATTAGATTAATATTTTACACTGATATATTCAGGACAATGTTTTTGTTAAATAGAAAACATATGCATCTTTATCAATACAGTTTATATGCGGAGTTAATTTGTCCTTTTATTTTGAAACAATTGAGAAAAAATTAAACGCTACAAGAGCATTTTAGCGAATTCAAAAGGAATGAAGAAGCTATTGCAGCCGTACCCGTACCCGTATGTGTGTGTGTTAACGCTATAACGGTCGCAATTTTTAGTTTTTCTCAACGAAACTTGACACATAGCCATCAATTACAAAAACGATTCGTCGAGTTCATTAACTAGAAAATTTGGGCCATAAAAAAATTAAAAATCGCTCAAGCGGACCCTTTATCTCAACGAAACTCAGCAAAAACCTTTAAAGTGGCCGAGGTCATTAAGGCGCGGACTCGTGAGCGGAAGTTCTGGAGTTCGAATCCCACCACGACCGACCTCCCTGACTAAGATTTTTTCCACGTTTTCTTCAGTCCTCATAAACGGCAAATGCAGGAGAGGTACCCTAAACTTAGGCCTAGAGCGTTTCCTTCGTTAAAAAAATCCTTTCCCAATATATCATTTCATCTCATGTATCATCAGTGTCCACCACCTGTGGTGTCTCAGTAGTAAAAACGAGCGTTAAACACTACTCAAAAAAAAAAAAAAAAAACGAAAAGATTAATGGTGTTGTATTGAGTGACCACCAAGTGAAAGTGCGCGAAACAACTGAAGCTGTAGGCATCTAAACGGAACGAGTGCACAATATCCTGCAGGAAAAATTACATACAAAAAACCGTAGACTCGACGAGTATCGCTAATGATATCTGTGAACCAAAGAGGCAAGCGAAAGAACATTTCATTGCAGTGTTTGTCGATGCTTAATCTCAACCCGCAAGAGTTTTGAGTTGATTCGTGACTGGATGAAACTTGGACACTTGTGTTGAAGCGACAACCAAAGCAGTGGACAATGACAAGTGAGTGGAAGATGACGGTGAGTTCGCGTTTTTTTTTTTTTTTTTTATTTCCAGTATGCTTGGAAAAAGTTTAAACAAATAATAGAAGTTCATGTTGAAACATGTTGACACGTTTAAAAGGTGAACTGGTGGAAGAACGGCCAAGTGCTTTTCACCCGAGTAACTCATAGTCCCATAGGCAAAGGCTTCAATTTGAACCTTTCTCCACTTTATTACATGGACTCTGCCCCTAGCGATAATTAAAACATTGGGCTCATTGGGTGAAATCTTCATCGAATGAAGATGTCATCCACGCTGTAAATGACTGTTTTGCAGAGTTTGACATAACCTATTTTTTCCACAGGATTAAAAATGTGTAAACTTTCTGAGTCATGTGTGTCGTCCACAAAGGAGAATGTGCGAGAAACAAAACTATACTTTTTAAAATTAAATTAAATTATATTTCATCAAACTTAACAATCGATCCCATTCGCTATCGAACTGGAACCCATGTCAGTAAGCAATCACAGTTGTTTAATTTAACTGTCCATAGTTTAACGTGAAGGATAGCAGTGTGGTTCAACTTCCCAAATACTGGGTGAGCAATGCTTGATGTAACCGCGGGACCCGCCGGTAGCGCTATGCCACTATGTCGGCGGAGGCGGGGAGTATAATTCTCCTCCGCTGAGCGAGGCTTCAGTGTGAATTCAAAACGTGCGCAAGTGTTTGTTAGGCGACGCAATACAGTGTATTGAGTGAAAGTGTATCAAGTGAAATGGGTAATACAAGTATTCTATTTCCCAAAGAGTGTTTATGTATGTTTCGTACGTGCGACAGAATATAATAATAATAATAATAATAATAATAATAATAATAATAATAATAATAATAATAATAATAATAATAATAATAATAATACTTATGATGATGATGATGATGATGATGAGGGAGTGAAGACGTTAGTACGGGTTCAAGAGCTCTACAAATATCAATTGCTTTGCTATCAAGAACAATTGAAAACCCTGATGTGGGAGATGGGAATTAGAGATAGAAGAAATATTTGGAGGAAAGTTATAAGGAGGTTAGCTGATACTGATAGACAGGCAGTGAAAACTGAGTGTTCTGGCAAAGTACCACAATCAGAACCAAAAGGGGCATGGGGTAGGGAAGCATATACGAGAAATGTAATGACAGAAGACAGGATGGCAATGGCCTGGCTTAACCTCACGAGATGGAAAAGGCAAAAAAGACCGATAATACAGAGGAAATAATGTATTCTATTCAATGTGTGGTAAAAAGGATAAGAATAATTGGCAGTGACTATGTAAGTTTATTAGGAAGATGGGCTCTGGCTAGAGTGGACATAGCATATAATGTATTTGTTAATTTTAAATGTACTTCTATTGATTTTTATTTTATGGTGTTTATATATCTGTATGTATGCAATGAAGTTGTGTAATTCTTTTGTTTATAATGATAATTTTAAGATGCTTATTAATTGCATAATTTTCCCCATCATGGCTGGGGGAGAGGGAGGTTTATTTCCTAAACATTTTAGTATATGACTTAGTGTTTGTAAATATATAAATATGTGTATTTTTGTTATCTTTCAAAGCATTTCTTATATGTAAATAGGAGCACAAACCTTTGACCCGTGAGCTAGATAAGTAATTAATTTATACGCCTGGTAAACTATTGTTGTAATAAATACATATTTATTACTACAGATACCAAGTTCACTGGTTACGGGAATGCCAGTGCTTAACTGTGTGTTTGCAACTATGCAGGAGTGAAAATGTTAGAAGAAAAGTGTATACTTAACACTGAAGGGGGGTGACATTCCTTTTTAGGGACGTAAATAGGGAATTTTTTTTTATTGGGTTTGTTTATGGAAGCTCTTTAACATCTCAGGTCATCAGCGTCCCCATTCTATTCAGGGCGTGAAACGGCCGACAAATTTTGCTCAGAGGCCTCTTCTTTCAGGCATGAGGTTCTTTTTCGTGCCGTAAATGTACGACATGGGACCCACAGCTTTACTGCCCTTCGGAAGGAAGTCAGTCATACTTAGGATTTTTACGCCCGAAAAAATACATCGATCCTGGCCGGCATTGAACCCGCGATATTGTTTTAGGTGGTTACCACTACGACACCAGGACCTACATAAATTGGGGAGATACCCCCAATGTATAGTAGCATGTGATCGTAATTTAAAATGACACTGCGATCGGTACCATGCACTTAAATACGAGAGGTTTTCGGAAATGGTTTACAATAGCGGTGTTTTAAGAATGACTCACAATCTATGGTCACGTTTGTTCGTGGGGCGATGAATTAATGCTAGAAAGCCACGCAGACGCTAGACAGCAGTTATAAACAGATTGTACAGCGAAAGGACGGTGTTCGTTTGTTGTCAAGTACAAAAAGACGTGGACAACGTGAACTGCAGTGATATTTTTTGTGGAAGGAAAGAGTAAAAACTTCAGAAATTTATATGCGTTTAACTGCGGTATATGGTCAAGAAGCTCCTGCATATAAGACGTTTACTCTTTGATCAATGAGTTCGCCAGCAGCAGGAAATCACATTTGAACAGATAGTTGAGACACACATCAATAATGTTCCCAAATAGAGGCGGAATCCTTCCTCCAAGAAATGCAATCCTCTCTGAAAGGTCGCTTCCATACTGGACGCAGGGGTAGAAACCCTTCCAAAGCGCAAGACATCATCACGCCGCATACAGCAATGTTCCACCTCGCCTGGCACAAATCCTGTAACAGAAACAACTGAATGAAATGAGATGAAATAGGAGAGAGAGAAAGTTGTGGAAAGGAAATATCCATTGTAATGTTCGCTAAAGTAACCAGTGGAAACAAAGAAAAACCCAATCTCCCAAATGCAAGTCCCAAGAGTTATCGCCTGAGCCACCGTGCTCGGTTACTTTTACGTCATGCAATAAATATGCAATGCATAGCAAATACTTCTAGCAAATCTTTAAAATCCCTTCAGTTACTAAATAAAGTTTCACTTGTCTATAGGTCTACAGTATTAAAGTCTTACAGAATAAAAAGTACATAAATCTCTTTCAGAGTATAGGGACTTTAACATGCTAATGAGTCATATTAATATCACACGTGCATAGTTTCACGCGGTTTCGTTATCTTTAGGTGAGAAAGTAATTAAAAGTAATTCTTTTAAATAAAGAGAATTTTAAAATCATATTACCTATTGCATTGTCAACGCATGTGGTCATTTCTCGAAAATTAGCAGTTGACCTTACATTTTTTCCCTTTCCTTTCAGTTTTTATATTTCTTATACTACTACAACACACTTAGAGACTTTTTTTTGTGAAAATTGCTATTTAGATCTAATAACTTTCATGCAAATAGCCGCCATAGCATCTTCTTAAAATTGTGACTTTTATAGAAATCCTTAAAGTAGAAATCTGAACAATAGCTCACTCTAAACCTCATATCTCCTAAAAATAAAAATTTGCGAAACTTAGTCATCAATGTGACCGCCACTTTGGTCTAAGTGTAAGCATTGCTGGCTGCTGGCTGAGAGGTCTGGTAGGGTCGAACCAGCCTCTTGAGGAAAATTGGGGAGCTGCCCTGGTAGAGAGATGGCGTCCTTCGATCTCGAGAGCCCGGTGATAGCTGGCTATGCATGCTGATTACTATACTGCCCTCTCTGAATGATGTGACAAGACGGGGTAGAGAACGCAGCGGTCGCTACTATTAAACCACTAAACTACTCTTTATGCTAATTATTGTGTAAATGAACAATGAAAGTAAAATGCTATGTAGTTGAAATTTTAGGTTAAATTGAGCAGTAAGCATTCACACACTGAAATATATCGTAAGAATGCTCCTCCCCTATCAAAATTACTGTTCGGAAATTATGTTCTTTTGAAACAGTCATGACGCCCTTAAGAAATATTTTTAATTTTAATGAAGTTTTATTAAAAAAAATTAGCTAACATTTATTCATATAGTCCGTTAATTGTATTCTGTACACACTAGGCCAAAAATAAGTAATGAACTAATGGTAATACTATCTTGCACATGAGGGAGTTATGGTGAAGGGGGGGGGGGTGACAGAGGTTGTGGATGAGGACTGGAATCGGGCTGTATTAATTGAATTGGGACGGCCGATCGCAGTTCCCAAAGCAAATGCTGCTCGCGTAGATGATCTCCAGGGTGTTTCGTTGAATTTTGCAAGCTGAACGCTTGCCTGAACTGAGTTGGGAAATTAAATGCGGAAATCGACAATAAATAACGTCTCGTTACTCGCTAGCCGGTGTAGTTTATTCGTTCAAACATGAGTACCAGGGCATCCTCACTGGGCAATACAAGTTTGGCAAACAAGTAGATATGCTATGTTCGCCAAATTGGTGCTGAATACAAGGAAAATGCTGCTGTTGTGATATTTTGACGCGGCACAAATCAAGTAGCTCGCGAAATGATTGATGGTCAAGTTTCGCCGATGCTGCACTTGATGCCGCTCTCCTTTGGACTGCCCGGCGACGCGACGAAAACGTAGAGCTGAAGCACTGGAGATTCTGAAACTGGCTGCCTTTGTGCCAGGTGCCAGTTCAGGTCACCTGGGATCTTTCCGAGTTGGATGTCAATCGTCAGCAGTACCTAGCGCCAGCGGCTTTACCTGCTCAATGACGTAGGAAATTCAAAATAAAACAGGAGGAAGGTTTGTACAGATTGGTGCAACGGTGCGTGGTGTCCCCATCCGGTCACCCATCCAAGTACTGACCACGCCCAATACGCTTAACCCCGGTGGTCAAACTGTGTTTTCAGGACAGTTTGCCGTTGGCTGGTTAACTGGACAGAGTTTCAAAGAGGAATTGGTCAAGTCAAGGTTCAGAAGCTAGATTTGTGTATGGACCATAGGCGACTATATCCGGGTTGAGCGAGCCGGGATTGCCTAACCTGGAGATTCAGGAGTTTCATCCAAGGAGTCCCATGGGAAGCCATTAAGATTTGCATCTTCTAGAGGCCTTGTGATCGTAGTCCCCTAGTAATCTGACTAGTTCATTTGGGTGGTTCGGCATTTTATCATGGAGCGTCCGGGCTCTCTCCCGTATGACTTCTATGATATATGGTACATTGGAATGGGTGTGAAGGTACGGCCGTTAGTGCCGTACACAATCCTTAGTGCACGATTCTGATCGTGTTCACAGCCGTACAGAACATCGCCGGTATTATGGGCACGGTACTCGCGCAACTTTTGGTTCATGTTCATGGAGCCAGAGCTCAGGATTGGATGCAACTTCCGGAAGTTGCATGGCCTTTCTGGACCTTAGCGAGTATAACAATCAGCGAGTGGTCCAGCGCTACCCCGAGGTACCTCGCGCTACGAACATAGAGAATTAAGTTATGCGCTTTTTTGTATTAGATCTACTCATAGGCTATTGCTTACATCATTTATCTTTCATCCTATTCGCTACACAATTTTGCTGACTGTTCGTTCTTAAGTTTGACTTCGAACAGGAGCCATCCGTTAAGGTGAATGATCCATAACTGTACATCAGGTACCCCCAACCCAGTCTCAAGGTAGCTTCCCCACCTGAGGGGTAATCATTCCTTCACTTGAATACTAAGAAAGAATTGAACATGCATTGTTTGCCAGTTCGCCTTACTGCGGTCCAAGAGAGGCTTAAGTTTTGCCGGAATATTGCTACAGTATTACAAGTTTACTTTTAACTGAAATAAAACATCAGATACACTCTGACCAATCTTAAAAGCTATAAAATCTTAACTCTGTATATAACGATTGTGTCAGTGAAGTTTCCCCAATGTTAAAGGCACAAAGAATCACATAATTACTTGAAATTATGAATGTTGTTACATCAATTAATTCATAACTGATAGGATGTCGGGGAAGGTCTCGCATGTTATTATATAGCGAGTGTTGTTTCAAATGGTCAACAAAAAGTAATAATAATACTCTAATGAATGAAGAAATGCGCAATGGAAACTGGCAAATAATCCGTATTCATCTACTTCACTGCAGCTTAAAAGTGTCGATTCACCTGATGTAGCCGATCAGCAATAGCGCCGCAAAGTCCATCCATTTCCCAAAATTTATTTTCTTCTATTGTCAAATGCTCAACACTTTTTATATACCGCCACGAGTGGCCGAGATCGTTAAGGCGCGGATTCTTGAGCGGTTTTGAATCCCACCTGGATCGTCCTCCCTAACTGAGGTCTTTTCCAGATTTTTCTCTGTCCTCATAAATGGCAAATGGCCGAGGAAGTACCCTAAACATAGGCCTGGATCGTTTCCTTCCTTAAAAAAATCCTTTCTCAATATACTATTGCATTTCATGTATCTTCAGTGTTCACCGTCTGTGGTGCCTCAGTAGTAAAAGTGGGCCCTAGACCTCCCACTCACGAGTCCACGCCTTAACGACCTCAGCCACCAGTGGCGGTATTTTAAGAATGAACGGGGTATAAGATAACACAAAAGAGCAGTATCCTGAGTCAAAACGGCATGGCCTACATCGTTTATCAGTGTCTCGAAGTTTAAACTTGCTGCGTAATTTTAAAACTGAAATCCAAATTAAAATTGAAGACAAAAAGATACACGTAATCGCCTTCGTGGACTAGTGGTAACTTATCTGACCATTAACCCTGAGATCCTGGGTTCGAATCCGGTCAGGTCGAGCTGTCTGGGTAAGGGGTTTGTAAGTATTTTCTTACCCTGAGAAGGCGAATGTCAAATGGCTTTAAGGCCCAAGGACTCCGAGCTCTTTTGTGCCATCACTAAGGACTTGGAAGAGCAATGCGTCAAAGCGACAATAAATAAAACATAAAAAACACATACAATTTGACAAATTAATTTTATGGTATTTCTTCTTGGTGAACCTCAAAATAATGTTGACACTTGTTTTGTCACAGAGAGAGAGAGAGAGAGAGAGAGAGAGCAAACAGCCAATGTTTTTGCTTTTGCTATTTTCCACTAGAAATTTAGTAAAATATTAACTAATTAATTCATTTATGTCTCTGCTGAAATGTGGTACATACATGTATATAGTTAGTACTGTCAGTTGTAGTTTTTTTTTTTTTTTTTTTTTTTTTTAATGCCTGTATTTTCGGATTTATGGCTTTCAAAATGTCGATATACACAAATATATGATAAATTTATTCCAACGCTTTGTTTCTTTCATTTACAGTCGGCCTCCCCCCCTCCCTTTTTCCGTTCTTATTTTTCGTTCTTATTTTTTCTTCCGCTGCTTCTGTGTTTTTCCTTTCTCATTAAAAAGTTATCCTCTAAAGAGATCTGCTTTAGCCGCAGAAGTGCTTAGAGGTTCTACGCTTGACATTACGACGTACAGCGCGGCAGGCAGCCTGTTGCTAATCGATGCGAAAGAACAAACACAATTACAAGTGCGGCGTTTTAAAGGGGACCTTCCGAGTCGCTACTGTGGTTTGTACTTTTGACACTGCCCGCTTCTGCCGCCTGGCGGACATTCCACGAGACACCCGCATCGAATCGATTGCTAACTTCGTCGGCTCACTTTCCGGCATTCCTGGACCAATCACATCTCTGCCCTTGACTGCTTTTGCAACTTTCTTCTGTTTGTTATTGTTTGTTTACCTAAAGGTAGTTCTATAGGTTTGAGTCTAATCTTTGGAAAGTTAATGTCCTTATACCTTGAACTAGTGCTATAGATTAGTGGTCGCTGTTTCCCCTCAAGTGGTACTCTTGGCTTGGCCAAAACTTCATTCTATTCCATAAATTCATCGTAAATGTGAAGGAGGCTGTGTTCAAACTATTGGAATAGACTGGGCTTATTTTACCAGCTCTAATATTTACCAAGAAACCCCACAAGTTGGTGAAAGTTTCTACACGAATGGTTGAAGAACAAACAGAGAAAAGCCATACTGATATTTTAATAACATTACGGAACAGATAAAGAGAAGTGCTGGTGAAAGTTTCGATCACAAGCTAAGTGCAGAATTTTCTTTTTCCGCGATCTAAAAATAACTTGGGCCACATGGCGGAAAATATTAAAAGCAGCTTCCTGAGTGTGAGCGAAAGAGAGCGCTGATGCTGGAGTTGGGGAGATCCGCGCGTTGCATACCTGCAGCAATTCTGTCTTGCGTTCTTTGCACGGTGGAAAGGCCTCATACAGTGTTTTGATTCTATCTCATAAGTAATGTCGGTTTTGAATTGAAATGTGTTCTGACAGGAAATTAAACTAATGTTCAAAGTAAAAGCTAGTAGTCTTGAGCCACCTCTCAGCGAGATTTGTTAATGCGGAAAATTCGGTGATATCCACTTTCAAGCTGCAATATTTTCAAACTTCCATGCAGCAAATGGGCCATGGATCGAAACAGTTGGCAATTTGAAGTTGCACGGTCGGGGCTAAATGCTGGTTCGATTCCTTCCAATTATTGGAGCTTTTCCATGATTGTTCGAGCGATGTGGGGTGTTGTATTGTGCTGCTATCTCTGAGTATCTCTGTTTCAAACGTTATGAACGCGTTTGCAGATGATAAAGATTCGCGTCGACTGCACGCTCGTTTGGAACTAATTCCTAATGAATCATATCTTAAAAATTTCACCACACACTTAACATTGCCTTGGGGCCGAGCCGATTTTGTTTAGCGATGACTTTTGCAGGCTATAAGGGATCGAGGTGTCAGGGTTGCGGTAATATACTCATTTTTCATCACACTTGACAGTTCTCCTGATGAATGTACGAATCATGCGATAAGCTGGCGACAGATATCCATTCTGCGTTCGGCCTGTTCTGCCGTCATTTCATGACGTACAGATCTACAGCTTCTGTAGGATTATTTTAAGTATCCTATTAGGCGATGCATGGTATCTTTTGATGCATCAAGTTCTTCAGACAGCCTACAAGTACTTTTTTTGCATATTTTCTTCTAAAACTCTGCATGTATTCTCAATATCCCATGCCTTAGGTCCTCCACACGCTCACTAATGACACCTTCTCATTCCATATCAGACTTTCTTCGAGCACCAGCGACAGTTTTATAATCTTGTAGTGCTTTAGAAGGACACAAATCTCAAACTTTGTTACCTCCAAGTGTGTTAACAACTGACGACTGATACCTATACAAAATAACAGCCATGGCATCCTATAAATAATATTGCCCCCCCCCCCAAAAGGACAACAGTTACAAGCTTACAAAACATCAAACTTTAAAACCGACATTTCTTATAAGACAACCTTATAAAGTATAACTAATGCAATGTTTAAAATGAAAAAAAAAAGGTTCATTTGAGCAAATGAACTGTAATAAAATTATAACCTATCAGTCATCAAACCGACGATTGCATATAGGAAATTGAGAAGTTTTAATTCAAAATTTCTTGGCCTGTAAATCAATAATTCTTCAACTGGAAATACATGCTATGCTTTTCGATCAGTATTAAATATCTGCCCTATAACAGATTTTCTTTATGTTTTGTAATGAAATATGACATTTTCTGAGTGACAGTGAAAAGTGTTCATCTTACAAAATAAAAAAATTAACTGTGTAATTGCGTACTCATAACTAGAGTGGGGTAGGGCAAAATACAAGGCAGGTTCAATAAAAAATGATCATAATTTTTACAGGCATAATTTCTCGCTGTAAAATTTAACTTTGCAATATTTTGTTAGCTTAACGCGTAATGTAACGAAAAAGTCACGCGAGGTTTATCTGGACAATAGGGGGAGGTTGAGGGACTCACTTCACGCTGATTTTTGTAAGATATCCAGCAACATCATTTGTAATATGCCCCTGTGCATTATCGTAGTGCATAATGGAGAATTCCACAAAAGTTTGCTATTTGCTCTCAGGATCGAAATGATGTACCGAAGTTTCGTCGGTAGTAATGAGCTTTGAAAATCTTCAACTGCATGGTAACGTTCTTTTGTTCGGGAATCCGCAATTTCGGAACCCACCGTACACAAACACGTCTCATGTGCAACCTTTCAGTTACCAAAGTGCGGGTGACATTTTCGGAATGTCTGAAAGTGTTCTTAATGTTATTCGTCGAGCCTCTCTCGCAACAGCAGCAGCAGTGTTAATGATTTCTTCCGTTAGAGTACAAACTGGATTCCGGATGCACTTTCCTTTGAAGTTGATTACCTCCCCACTTTAAACCTTTTAAATCATCTTCAAGCTGTGCTAAAGAGAAGAACAAACTCTCCAAATGAAGATTGTTGAGAAGAAAGCAGAATTTCAGAGCAGCATAGTGTTCGTCGGGTGTCTCAATTTGCACACCTCTCACAGGCGGGAACCGGAAGTGATGACAATGAAATTAATATCACGTGTATATTACTGTACAGTTGTAGCGCGAGAAATTATGCCTGTAAATAAAGTATAACCATTCTTTATTGAACAGCCTATATTAGTAATTTATTATACTAGTAAAACAGCTATTGTAGTAATTTGCCTATTTCTACTTCCGCATATCTATGTGACAATTGAATAATTTTGTAGAATGCTAAATAAATTAACCAACAACAGAGCTTGGCGGAATAAGTGACTGAGGAAGCCATAGAACATCTCCGTCTTCCACGCCTAAGTCACCGAAGTGAAAATTTTAACTGTTGAGTTTGTGCACCAAGAACTGCATATACCTAGATGATGGAAAATACAAGACTGAATTAATACCGTTTCATCAGTGTTTTTATAACGTTGATTTATTTTAATCAGTTTCTGATGACCACAAATGCAATCATATGCCTATAAAAAATGCGTGGCCGTCTTCCTTACCTGGTAAAAGCCTGCTCGATCCTGGAGAGCGCCTTTGCTCTGGACTTACCAAATCACTGAATGGGCAAAGGTGCAACTCTAATGTCAGTCACAGTCCGGTGGGCTGTCCCCACTTTGGCAAATGTGTCGAAAATAAATAGTATAATAGCAATAGAGAAAATGATTATTCAAACATTTAAGTACTAAACACTAGGGTAGGTCCATAAGTTTCCGGCCTCGCCGATAAGGATTATCACCTTCATAAAACCCTTATCTGTGTCATATCTTACCTGTTAAGTAAATAATTGCAGCTGTAACTTTCGCTCCGCTGTGTTCAGTTCAGTTTTAATTGCATAAAGAGGACTATGTGTAGAAGATTGTGACATGTTCAAATTGGAGTATCGAGCTGTTATTAAGTTCTTCACAAAAGAAGGACTTAGTCCAAAAGTTGAAGAGCGTGCAGGTCGACCCTTGGAGGTGCTCACTCCTGAAAACATCGCTCTTGTGGAAGGAGAAATTATGGAAGACCGGCGGCTCAAAGGTACAGAAATAGCACCAAGGTTGGGCCTTTCTAAAACAACAATACTTCCAATTATTCATGGACATTTTTATGGGTGCTTAGACTTCTTTCTTCAGTCCAAAAGCAGTAGAGTTATCTGTTGTTAGGCATTTTTGGAGCTCTGCCATGACAACGAGAGAGGATTTCTGCAACCATTGCTACAGGAGATTAAACTATGTTTAATCAAGGGAACTGTGAAGGAATATTCTTCATTGACTTCAAGGAGAGGAACACCACAGTAAATGGGGAGTACTATGCTGGCCTACTGCACAGGCTACGTGCTTCCATCAAAGAGAAAAGTGAGGAAAGTTGAGTGGTGGTGTGCGCATTCTTCACGACAACGCGACTGTTCACACAGCTCTTGTTGTAAAGGAAGCTGTGAAGAAATGTGACTTCATGGAGATCGGCCATCCACCCTACAGCCCAGTGACTATTTCCTCTTCTCAGAACTTAAGAAGGATCTTCGAGGAAGGAAATTTACGTGTGACGAAGAAGTGATGGATGATGTTTATGCCCATTTTGCAGACAAGACTTCTGATTTTTGGGGAAAGGAGGGGGATTGAAATGTTAATTCTAAGATGTGAGGAGTGTATTACAATTAGGTGTAAATATATTGAAAAGTGAAGTTTTTGTCTTTATCATACCTAGAAAATGCTTATGCACCTACCCTCGTACATAGTTTTAAGATCTTGTAAACAAACTTAGAAAGGTTAAGAAGGTTGGCAAAGAAGCTAAGAGAGTGAGGTAAAAAGTAGGGTTAAAATAAAGCACAGAACATGCAAACATGCAACGTATGCATACAATGCGATACTGATTAATAAATTAAATGAAGAGAGTATATCCAAAAGCTAAGTACACAACTTTTAACCATATGAATTAAAAAATTGAGAAAATGTTCTAGGAGAAAGTAATGAATAATGGAAAGTGTGATACAAAGAAACTGAAAAATAAATGAGGGCACCAATTGGAACAGAGCTATTCACTATAATCTGGAGAAGAAAACTTGCCGGGAAAATGGCGCATAATTAAAATAATAAATATTCATAAAAAGAGAAAAAGAAATAATAAGTGCATCCCTTTTATTAATGTATGTAGCAATTATGAAGTAAAAACTGCAATCAGTAGTAGAAAACAAAACAAAATTGGTTTTGAAGAACAAAGTGGAATCAGAACAATAAATGCAATATTTATAGCCGAGCATGTTTTACAGAAAAGATGTAAATATAATCAAAAAATCAATTTAACTATTATTATATTAAGTGAACGACAAATAAACCGCAGAAAACTATGGACATTATTAGAATAATACTAAATAGCACCTAAGGTTATCAATGCCATCAAAATATTATACAGGGTGTCCTGAAAAAGTTCTTAAAAACATGAATCCTAAAACCAATATCTTCGGAATTATGGTCTTATTTTATAAGAACGGCATATCTTCTACTCCAATCACTTTGGCAAGAAACAAAAGAGGAAACATTATACAAACGGTTACAGAGGAGGTAGTATTGAACAAATCATCCTATAACCATTGGTCGTAAACTTACACTTTCTGAGATATTGCCTATACTATGTTACTATGTTTTTTACCACACTACTGTCTTTCATCTACTCTACACAATCTGTGCTCGATATGACCGCCGTACATTGCCATGTTTCCTCATTTGTTTCCTGCGAAAGTGCTCGGAGTTTGTATGAATGAATAAATAGTGTTTAACGCCCGTTTTTGCTACAGAGGCACCACAGGCGATGGACACTGATGATACATGAGATGAAATGATATATTGGGAAAGGATTTATTTTTAAGGAAGGAATCGTTCCAGGCCTAAGTTTAGGGTACCTCCCCGGCATTTGCCATTTATGAGAACTGAGGAAAATCTGGAAAAAACCTCAATCAGGAAGGACGGTCCTGGCGGTATTCGAACCCAAACCTCCCGCTCACGAGTCCGAAACTTAACGACCTCGGCCACCCGTGGCGGTCTCGGAGTTTGTGCTTAGAAGATATATCGCTCTTAGAAAATAAGACCTTAACTCAGACGATATTGATATTAGGGTTCATGTTTATACGGAATTTTTATTATCTATTGCGGTTGTACCCATGAAAAAAATTTGAGGTTTTTTTTTTCTTTCAAATTATCCATCAATTCTACCCACTAGGCACCGAAAATTACAATGAAAAAAAATGTGTGTGTGTGTGTGTGTGTGTTTACTAATGCTCTAACGATCGCAATTTTTTTTCTCAGCGAAATTCGACATATAACCATCAATTAACTAATAATTCATTGAGTTTGTTAACCAGCAAAATTAGACCTTTGAGGGTGGGGGTTTAACTTAAAGCAAAAATTTAAAAATCGCAATTTTTGTGTTGTTTTTGTTTGTTGCTTTCTTTCTTTTTTCCTCTCAACAAAACTCGGTATATACCAATAAAATAAATTAATAAAAATAGTCTCCGAAAATCAGTGAAATTAGACTATTAGGAGTGAGGGTGTACCTTAAACCCAAAATTTAAAAATCGCTCTAGCGGCACTAATTTTATTATTTGCTTTTCTTAAAGAAACTCGGTACATACCTACTATTTAAATAAAATTTAAAAAAATAATATCTAAAAATCGGGAAAATCGGGTCATCAGGGGTATCAGTATACCTAAAAACCGATATTTATTATTTATAGAGTGGGAGGTTAAAACGAAATTTAAAAATCGCACTAGCGGTCGTAATTTATAAGTTTTTAAAGGAAACTTGGTATATTCAATTGAAATAAAATAAGGAAAATAGTTTCTGAAAAAAATCAGTGAAATCGGATAATTAGGAGGGGGGTTTATCTAAAACCCAAATTTATAAATGGCTCTAGCGGTATTAATATTTTGTTTTTCTCAACAAAACGCCGTATATACCATTTAAATAATATAAGAAAAATAGTTTCCAAAAATGAGGGAAATCGAGCTATTAGGAGAGGAAATTTAAAAAAAAGAACGCTTTAGCATTTAATTTTCTATTATTTCAAACTAAAAGGACAAATTAATTCATCATATAAACTGTATTCATAATGATACATATTTTTTTTATATTTGACAAATGCATTGTCGTAAAGATAACAACTGTGAAATATTAATCTAATAAAAGTGTGAAAATTATATTTGTAAGAGCGCTCTATAATAACCTTCAGAAAAAGTTTGCATTACATGTTTTTACTACGTTAACATCTAAATTAAATTTCAAAGCCGTTGAAAATAGATCGAAATTTCCATTGTTTACCGTTGTGTACACGTGGTTACATCAAAATATGTTTAAAAATACCCACACAGTCTTGCTGTGTCTTTCATTGGTCATATATTTTATTTAATTAATGGTATATCTTTAACAGTTGTGTTTTAATCTCAATAATAATAATAATAATAATAATAATAATAATAATAATAATAATAATAATAATAATAGGTTGCAAGAATTCTAATTTGTTCCCATAATACCTCACAATAATGTCATAACTAATTTTATTTCACTAATAAATAATTAGTTTGAATCTTATATTCTTTTTTAAAGTGATTCAACTTACTGAGGAATTCGTTTAGTTTACGCATCTCTTACTTGAAGGATGTTTTTCAGTATAAAACAGTCCTTATACTTGTATTTGATTGTGAAGCAAAAAGAATACGACTGAGACAGGGTTGGGAATTGAATTATCGCCAGTATCGTTTTACATATATGAATAAAGAATGGAGAGAGAAATGCAACCTAAGGAATAGGTAAATAATCAATTAATATAGACACTGTACTATTTATAGACGATTAGTTTTTACAGCGAGTAATGAATACTACCTACAAAAATCAGTTACCAGATGAAACGAAATAATTAAAGAATACAATATAGAGATTGCTGTAAAAAAACAACGGTTATGGCCGTGGTAGAAAAAGAACAACAATAGATAAACATTATTGATGATTAATGAGGGAGGTGGCTCAGGTCAGACTCATTCAGGACATTCCGGGTTCAATTTCCTTGAAAGCTGTAATCGTAATTTTCCGTTATTGTTTGTTTTCCTGCTCACTTAGGAGAATGCTGGATGGGTATTTTCATCCCACGAATTTTCCGCTCATTTTATTCATAGTATCAGTTGCAGTGTTGTAACCGTCAGGCGAAGCGGGTTGGTGCTGAGTAATGTGTTGGTGGCTTGCAGCCAGGAAAATTTCTCCCCCGGTGTCTAGTGGGCTTTGACTGAAGGCTTCGGATTCCTGGTCACCTGGTGTTCCCTTCCGTCCGGAGGTGTACAAAAAGTGCCGTAGGATCCTCCTCATCAACTATACTACCTCCCTATTTTAGTGGCAGGGCAGTATCTTAGCTAAAAAAATATACTAACAGATGTAAAAGATATAAAGCAGAAAGCATAAATACGTACACTGTAACAAAATCAGTTAATTAATAAATGTAGAACAAGACACTTCAGCAGGAAGCGAACCAAGTTGAAATATGTTTGCGAATTTACATCAGAAATACGAATAACAAAAACGGTAGATGGGAAAAGTGAGCAAGCGAGCAAATTCTAATGCCAACTTGCCAGACATTGGGCTGCAGTGCAGTTCATTTGTAAATGCGCACACCTAGAATCGGCGGACTACATTACGCTGAGTGAGGGTAAAGATTTGGATGCGATGATGATACAGCAACGGCAAGGGAAGCCGGAGTACCCGGAGAAAACCATTCCAGACGCCGCATCCCGCCTGCTGCCGCTGGGATCGAAACCCAGGAAAATAAGATTGAACGGTTTATAATTATTCTTTCTCATATGATGTAAACAAATATAATCGGGCTGTCTCGTTGGGAGACTAGAAGTTTACAAATGCTGAAATATCGGGAAAATTTTTAAAATGTGTTATAAGAATGGCGCCATCACGGTTCCCTACGCAATCGCACTCTTGCAGACAGATGAACGGAGGGGAATAGGAAGACTCAGAAAGAGGCGATTAGCCGCATTTGTTTCGGTAGAAAAACAAGGCCAAGTTAGCCCTGAGACAAAACAGACAAGTAAATAAGGACTGTTTAGTGACGGCAGGACTTCTTTAGGAATTTATGATCCATAAATACCATAAAATACAGAGTACGTAAAAGAAATGTTTTCTTTCACACGGAAATCGAATCCAAGATACTTAACTTGTGCTACTGAAGCCATTTCTCAAGTAATAAATATTTTTTTTTTTTTATTTTGGAGCCTATTCCACACTCAGTTGTTAAGCTGTGGAAGAGCGGTTACCCATCCGGCTTCTGATCAGGTTCGATGCTACTTAACTTGAATGGATCTTTATGAAAGATCCATTATTATATACATGACGTGGTAACAAGTGTAACAACAACCTAAGTGCATGATGACCGTATTCTGAAGGTTAGCCCTGAATTTTTTACAAAAATGTTTATTTATATTTTACATACATAGCTGCTGGTTTATATTAACATATAGCATGCGCCTTCCTTAGGCTGTAACGCGCAAATATAAATCTCTGCCAGGCGGGCCCTTTAGATTTCATTTGTTTAGAAAACAAACATTTCAGGTATTTCAACAAACGACTCCACCTCGCAGTTTTTCATCAAAATCTAAGAATGTATAATGTTTAACACAATTTCATTTCATTGGAAAAATTAACCGCCACGGGTGGCCGAGGTCGTTAAGGCACGGACTCGTGAGCGGGAGGTCTGCGGTTCGAATCCCGCCAGGACCGTCCTCCCTGACTGGGGTTTTTTCCAGGTTTTCCTCAGTCTTTATAACTGGAAAATGCCGGGGAGGTACCTAAACTTAGGCCTGGAACGCTTCCTTCCTTAAAAAAAATATCCTTTCCCAATATATCATTTCATCTCATGTATCATCAGTGTCCACCGCCTGTGGTGCCTCAGTAGTAAAAACGGGCGTTAAACACTACTCAAAAAAAAAAAAATTGGAAAAATTACGAATACTGAAGAATAAGCATAAGGAAAGTTTGTATTTTGAGTAATTTATATTTATATTAAGAGCAAAGGTTTCATTGTAAAATTGCTAAATTAGATCATATTTCATAACACAGAGCAGCTGAAATATATCCATAATTAAATATGTATCAAAATGTTGGAAGATTTTTGAAATTTTAGTTTAGACTGTCTTTGAAGAACGGAACAAATCGATGACGTCACACCTCGTACTGTATATTCATAGGACAAATTCCTTTCAATATTTAATATTTGATGTTGGTGCGTTTCTCTCAAAACCTCTCTATTAAATTAGAGAGTTTTCCTGATTATCTGCCGATATTCGTTTCCGTTTGAGCGGTTCTAGTGTAATACAGTGTCTGAGTAAAATATGACCAGTTGTGTAACATATTTCTTCATATCCAAACAAGCATAATCAAGCTACAAAACAAACAGTTGGCATTACTGTTCGCCCACTGCGGGAGGATGTGAAACAATTAACAGCAGTTAGAAGATGTAGGGGACCACTCCGCTGGTCAGCATGCACCGCATCTCAGGCATTAACAGCACTGGGGCAGTTTCAAAAACGTAAGATATACATAAAGTGGACAAGGAAGGGGGGGGGGAATTCTTCTGCGTTCGCGAGGAGTCCCAAATTTAGGAAAATCAAAAACCGCTTATGGTTCAAAACACTCCAAATAATACATCAGGACACAAGTTTATTTTAGTAGTAGTGATAGTAGTAGTAGTAGTAGTAGTAGTAGTAGTAGCAGTAGTAGTAGTAGTAGTAGTAGTAGTAGTAGTAGCAGCAGTAGTAGTAGTAGTAGTAGTAGTAGTAGTAGTAGTAGTAGTAGTAATAGTAGCAGTAGTAGTATTTTTATTAGAGTTGTAACTATACAATACAAAACAAATTCAACAGGCACACGGGTCCAACAACCGTTTTATGATACACTTGGTATATTTTGTTGATTTAGTTTATTTACGGACGCTCTTTAACACTCAGGTCATCGTCAGTCCTGGTGGTGTAGTGGTTACCATACTTGCCTCCTATACCCAAGATCGCGGGTTCGAACCCGGCCAGGATCATTGGATTTTTCCGGGCGTAAAAATCCTAAGTATGGCTTCCTTCGGAAGGGAAGTAAAGCCGTGGGTCCCGTGTCGTACATTTACGGCACGATAAAGAACCTCAAGCCTGAAAGAGAGGTCTCTGATCTAAATTTGTCGGCTATTTCACGCCCTGGGTTTAATGTGACGCTGATGACCTGAGATGTTAAAGAGCGTCCATAAATAAATCAATCAAAAAAAAAACTCAGGTCATCAGCGTCCCATTCAAACCAGGGCGTGAAACGGCCGAAAATTTTGTTCAGAGGCCTCTTTCAGACTTGAGGTTCTTTTGCGTGCCGTAAATCTACCATACAGGATACACGGCTTTACTTCCTTTCCGAAGGAAGCCATGCCTAGGATTTTTACCCCCGAAAAATGTATCGATCCTGGCCGGGACTGAACCTCTTGGGTTTACGATGCAAGCGTGGTTAATATTAGACCACCAGGACCGACTCTTGGTACATTTAATTTAGCATAAGATATTACATTAGATATTCAATATGATATAAACATTTATATTAAGAAATAAAAATAAACAAATAAAATATACAAAATATTATAAAATAAGAAATAACAGAATAATGGTTTTTGAAAATGTTAAACACATTATCAAAGGGAAAGAAAGCCAATTGTGGATTACATACAGTTAAATTCAATAACTTTATCCCCCCGCCCCCAACCCGTTACTCGGTCATCAGCTATTTCAGACCTGAGCTATCTCACTTTCGTCAGAAATTTACCCAATCTCTCCTCTCCTTCCCTGCCTGCCAGCAAAGTCCAGAATGACCATCTTCCTCTGTTCGATTCTGTAAAGAAGTGGAGTACATACTTTTCCCTCCATTTTTCCGTACCTTTACATCCAGTCAGAATATGAGTCCATGATTCTCCCTCCCCACAGATGGGACAAATTCTCCGCTCATATTCATCATCCGCCTTGTCCCTATTCTCTGTCACACGAGCCCGTGTCTAGTGTAGTCCCTGTTGATGTATTGTTCCATCCCCCATTACGATTTTACCTAAGATTGTGCTTCCAGTGAGATCATCTCTCTGCATTGCCAAATTTTCTGCTACCTACCCATGTTCCTCTAGCGGTTCCTAACCTTCCTCCATGCACTCTTTTTATTCCCTGACCCTCCATCCAAATGGAGCTCATCCCTATTGTTTCTAGTTTTTTTTTTCTTCTTAATTTATATGCTTATGTCTTGTTCCCTCCCATCCCCAGCTATTTATGATAGCACAATGCCCTAATAAAAATTTGATTCCCATGAATAATTTGCAGCCAGTACTTCGCCTATCATTGGGTTTATTCGTGGCTTTCTCTGGTCACTTTAGGTGAATGCTTGGAAGAAGATTTACGTTCCACCTTTGCAAACAGAAAATAATCCGTAGGACTGGCAGAACCAAAAAAATCGCTAACCAGCACCAACCCGATGACTGAATCTTTAGTGCTATGTGTAAATATTTCTAAATGCCTTGCATTGGGCAAATTATGGTCCCCATGGCACATACATGCCTAATAAACATTGGCGGCTCGTGGCCGCTAAGATATATGGCATTCGTGAGGAATCATAATTAATTCTGTGGCATTGTGTATGAACCTCGTAAACCTCAAGTTGTAAACCTTTGAGATAATGGTGTGATCTGTTTGTTTCAACTCACAGTATCAAACCTCACCTCCTATAATGAATACAATTTTTATACAATAGAAAGAGAATGTGCGCAAGTCATTTTTGCCATTATGGCAGCTAATATTAAGGTGGCACCTTTTGATTTCTAAAGCAAAGTAGTGGGGATATGTGTCATAAATCCTTTGTAGATTTTATTAAAAAAGTATTCATAAAGTTTGTATTGAATTATGCCATCCCTTTATTTATGAAGACCCATCTGGCGGACAATATTAGTAAATTCAGATTCGTGTTATGCATACTCACAATTCATCCCTTCGAAATATCCAAGCTGTGTCTACTGTAGCTCCACTGTACTTTTCTTTTTTATTTATGAACAATAGGAAAAGTCCGTCACACAAGAGCTGTTTAAAACTGAGAGAGTTCCTCGCCAAGTTGAATAACCAAAAATGAATATAAAGTCCGCATTAATTAAATGAAATATGTGACCACTGATAGATAAAGCTGTAGTAAAAGTAACCATGTTTATGAACTGGGGCTCTGATATCATCTTTATATTTACTAAAATACAGAGAAATAACAGAAATTTGAGCTATATTGTGTATTTAAGATGTTCATATAGTTCAACGAAACAAAAACATGTTACTATTTAATAGCAATTACAATGTACTAAGCAAATATACAGAATAAATAACAAACTTTCGAAAGTTTTATCGATTTTCAGTGGCTTTTAAATTTAATTTCAATTTTATTGCAGTAAAAACATATAATGCAAACATTTTTTGAAGGTTGTTATAGAGCTCTCTTACATACATAAATAATTCTCAAACACATACTAGATTAATATTTCACATTTGCTATCTTCAAGACATTACTTTTGTTATAAATACAATTATGTGCTGAGTTAATATGTTCTTTTATTTTGAAACAATACAGATTAAATTAAATGAGCACCTAATAAATTTCGGTTTTCAGATATACCTCTACTCCTAATAGTCCGATTTTCCTAATTATCAAAAGCTATTTTCTAATTTTATTTAAATGATATATGCAGAGTTTTGTTGTGAACTAACTAATATGAAAAAAAAAAAAAACAAATATTAATGCCCTGTAGCGATTTTTAATTGTTGGGTTTCAGGTAAACCCCCACTCCTAATAATCTGATTTCACTGATTTTCAAAAAATATTTTTCTTCTTTTATTTCAATGGTATATACCGAGTTTTCTTTAAAAACTTTAAAAATGCGGTCACTAACGTCGTTTTTAAATTTTGCTTTAATCCCTCTACTCTTTAAATTTCCGTTTTCAGGTATATTTCCATTCTTAATTGTTAAATTTCCCTAATTTTCAGAAACTATTTTTATTAATTTAGGTATATGCCGGGTTTCGTTGAGAAAAAACAAAAATTGCGGTCGCTAGAGCGATTTTTAAATTTTCTTTTAAACTCTCGGTTTAGGTTAACCCCCACTCCCAATGGTACAATTTTGCTGGTTAACGAACTGGGTGAATTTTTCTTCAGAATTCGCTAAAAAGTATAGATCTGAGAAAATAAAGACAAATATTTGGCGTAGAAAAAAGAAATAGATTCCCAGAAAGAGAAACGAAAGCAGCACAAAAGACAAGAAAAAGAAGTGCTCTTTATTAACAATTGATAGAAATCCATAATAAATAAATGGTGGAAGAAAAAGTGCATCAGCTCCCCTTCTAACTGTAGACCGCACTCTGTTTAATGACGCCATCTTTATGGTATGGTGCTGACCGCAGACTGGTCCACCCACAGAACCTGCTATCAAAGTGTGCCATGGCTATACAAACCGGAGTCTTGGTCCAATGATCACAGAAAGCAGTCTTCTGAAGCTGTTGAAATGACTCCCTTTGATGTTTCGTAGCATTTAGCAATGAAATGCATAGTGTGTACATCTGTACAAAAGTCGAAATTTTGTATCTCCTGAAATGACCTATAGTATTCGCAATTTGTAATTTGTAAGGCTCAAAAACTGTGCACGGATTTCGTTCGTCGTAAGAAATAATAGTTGATGTAACCCACATATCCTAAAAGCATTGAAATTTCAGTACCACTTATAATTTGCAACTTTTTTTTTTCAGTGCCTTAAATTTATATGTGGGGTTTTATACGAGATCGTCTGAGAGGTTCTCGCTAGGTGGCCATGCAATTGGCAAGATAATTGTTTTTATACTACCATGTCGTAATGTAAGTAATGTTTACATAATTTTAGAACTGAAAATAGCAATCTAGCGGCACTGCAACTACACAATTGAAGATTAGGGCTGCAAAGTAACTTTGCGACACTACTTTATAAATTACAACTGAAAATAGCAGACTTGCTATATAACACAATTTAATAGAATAAATTTGCGAAATAATTCAAGCAATGCAAAATATTTGTTGTTAATGTGAATAGTTATACCACACGATACACGGGATAAAATTCATTCCGGGAACTTTACTAACTGTCCTGACATTTTCTTTTTGCACCAAACTGTGAATAAAACGCATACGTTTCTTTAGCGTTCTCAGGCAGCAAATCGTTCCTTATACTAGTCGCCGCTTCAACCACTTCGGGTGGAGTTCCTTTACAACCTTTGTCACTTTCGTCAAGCTCCATCATAATTTTCGTTTAACCTTCATATCATCGAACGATTAAATGTTTAAATAAAATCAACAATAACTAACAAAACACTAACGCGTAACTATATAAACTTATGAACAAATACTAATCGATTCGATGTTTCTAATTCTCCTTATTTTTAATTTTTTCAAATAAAATTATATTATAACAAATTAAAAATAAGTTACATTACGTATGGTAGTAAAAATTGCAGCGTGTGACATACTTGTTGAAAGGCCCATTGCGATCCTCGCGTGAAATGCAACTCTCAGTAAACCTCGGGTTGCAACTAATCACACTCGTGCCCAATACGTGCCTTTCAACACTTACACCAGCTGTAAGGTATGGCCATACTTTCAGGACGCATTCCTCACATGTAGAAGAAGAAAATATGTTATGTGAACATGGGTCCGTAAACACTTTATTTCCATGTTAGAACTACAGTACAGTTGCTTTTAGTTGAAACATAGAAAGTAGAGAGAGACATCACTATATTCCGCAAGGCAATAGGCAATTTTTAACTGCCTAATCTCAAAATATTAAAGAACGTGTGCACTCTACAGACAATTTCTCTTCTTTCTGATTGCACAGATTTTCCTCGTTTCCCAACACCCCTTGTAACAAACAATACGAAAGCCAGCGAAATAAGAACGGCTATACATATCACATATTTCAGTGCCAAAAGTGCAACTGGTCACAACATGTACAATTGTCACTGAGAGACTATGCATGCAGGCAGGATGGCTGTGATAGTACTTCTCAGCCCCTTTGATTGTCATTAGCGCACCCTCTCCTTGACAGCTCAGGTAGCAGTAAAATTGTCTTGTTCAACTTAAACCAAACAGCCTGTAATTTTCTACAACTCTTCGTGACACATTAATCAGAACGAACCAGCATACTACATGAAACTCTTTCTAACATTAAATATTCAAAATGCCCTCCGCTAGCATTGATACAAGAATCAACCCGCCATCGCATTGAATCCCGGATGCACTGATGTATTCCTGGAGAATTGCGTATTGTTTCACAGCCTTCCACAATACGAGCACAAGATTTTCTGCATCTTGTGTCTGGGTTCAATACACAAGAGCTTTCGAATGTTCCCACAAATAAAAGTCTAATGGGTTTTGGTGAACATTACCTTCGTTCAAACGGAATACAAAACACTGGCGGCGAACCTAAGAATTACAACGTAACTAATCGTAGCCAGAGCGCATTTTGAACATTTCATGTAGTATGCTGGTACGTTCTGTTCTTGTGTGTTTCCCCTGATTAATGTACCATGAAGATTTGTAGAAAATGAGTTCTAACATGGGAATAAAGCGTTTCCGGACATATTTTCTTCTTCTACGTGTGAGAAATTTGTCCTGAAAGTTTGGCCATACCAACAATGATATTTCAAATTAACGCTTAAGACACATGCGCCAACCTAAAATAGTATATTGTAATATCAGGTTTAACAACAATATACTATTTTAAGTTGGCGCATGTGTCTTAAGCGTTAATTTGAAATATTAATGTTTAAAATCTTTTATTAAATACAGCTTTCTTAAACAAACCTGTGGGTGTTACAGAAAATGGATAACATAGTATTGTGCAAAGATAAAGTTCTTTGAGAAGATACTTTAACATTCATACCAAAGCTACTTAAGTTTATGAGACCTCTTCTTCATTTTCAACGATTAAGAAATATGTACCTGAATATAAACTTGGCTGTGCTGGCCCTGCAGATGATCCTGTATATTAAATAAATGTTTAATATTGATAGTATTGATGACCGGCAACGTGAACCGAGGAGGTAGTAACCTTGAGACTCGCTCTCGGGGGCTGAAATCCCTTGGTTTTCCCTAGTTGCTTAGGCGGATGCTCGGATGGGTATTTCCTTTCCACGAATTTTCCGCTCTCCCATTTCATATTTTATTCCGCTATCGGGTCGAAACTGCCAGGGCGATGTGGGATGGTGCGATGTGACGGTGGCTTGCGCGTTGGAAAGGTTTCTTTTCCGATTTCTAGTAAAGATATTGGCTTTCCGGAGGAACTTCACTGCCGTCGGGATACTCATCTTCAAACATGCTACGTTTCTATCACAGCAAAAGTTGTGTCTCCCTCGCCGAAGCGTAAGCAAAAACGCAGGCGTTGAGAAGTATCCTCCTCTGTCTCTAAAAATCCAATAAATTTGCTAAAGCCTTATGTGTTCCAAAAAAACGTGTAATTTATGTGGTATCTGAAAGAATTGTATATGAAAAAACTTTACGCGAAATGAATGCCTCGCTTGCTAACATTAGATTAAAGACATGTTCATTAAATATCGCAACAATGTTTGGAGCATTTTAACAGTAAAAGAACTGCTTTTGTGCTTCAACTTATAGCTATGAATGAGGCTTGAATCAATCGTCACCAATAGAATCGAAACAGCAGCAGATGCAGTGGACAGAAGCCAAACAAAAAACCAAAGTCGGTACCACCTGCAGTTGATTTGATTTATTTATCGGCGCTCTTTAACATCTCAGGTCATCAGCGTCCCATTCAATTCAGGGCGTGAAACGGCCGACAAATTTTGTTCAGGGGCTTCTTCTTTCAGGCTTGAGGTTGTTTTTCGTGCCGTAAATGTACGACACGGGACCCACGGCTTTACTTCCATTCCGAAGGAAACCATACTATGATTTTTACGCCCGAAAAAATCTATCGATCCTGGCCAAGTTTGAACCCGCGATCTTGGGTTTAGAAGGCAAGTGTGGTTACCACTACACCACCGACCACCGACACAAACTGCAGGAAAGGTTATAATATCAGTGTTTTGGAACTAAAGAAATTAATAAAATTCCCTTTAAAATTTAATCAATATAATATATCTATTATAAAAGAGTTTTAGCGTTGAGAAAGTAGATTTGAAGTATGAATTGTTGTAGCGCCCACCCTACTTCCCAGATTTGACTCCCTCCTACTGCCATTTTTTCCCAAAACTGCAATTATTTCTCGCTGGTCAGCATTTTTCATTTCTTGGCCGCATTTTACCATATAAGAACAGTTAAACATGATCTGAAATAATAATAATAATAATAATAATAATAATAATAATAATAATAATAATAACGAAGAAAACATCACGCTACTTGTTTTAGTATCAGAATTAATTATTATTCGGTAGAACCCTTTTCAGTTTATTAAGATCTTCCAGTAGTGAAAAAGTATGAATTTTGAACTTTTAGGTTCATTTGATCAGAATTATTACCATTAATTCGTTTTAATATTAAAATTTGTGTTATTGTCGTAACTTGCAAAACGAAATTGTCGCGCGTGCTTTAATTCACAAGAGCGGATAGTGCCAACAAGATAGCCAACCGCCACCAACCCGATGACTTAAATTTTAGCGTCAATAGTAAATATTTCGGATTGGTTAAGTTCGGCATAATTATTATTAGGATTTCGATGGCATATGCATGGTTAATAAATATTTAAATTATTTTAAAAAATAGCAATAAATATTCTCGTTTTGTATTCAATTATGTTATTCCTTTATTTCTGCAGGTGAATACAGCAGTATGGTCAGTTTCCTGACGGGCGCATTCAGAATTCGATTTTGTAAAATACCAACCCTACCCTACTGTATATAATGTAATCGTAGTGTCATAAGTGATCCACGTCACCTAGCAACTATTCCTTATTGGAGGATAGGAATACTGATTATTTGAACAGTGATGGAAAAGCAATGCATGCGAACACGACAAAATTCGGCCCTGTTGCCTCTAGAATGTTGAATTTTTATGTGTGTACACTTACTCAAAGAAAGAATGCCCGCATTCTTAAATGGCAAAATATGAACAAGTTCTCTGGAATCAAGGCCCCTACAGATGATGGCGGATTTCAGAGGGAGGGTGTTTAAAGAAGACATTAGTACTCCCTACAGTAAGTCACAAGGTAGATTGTACTGTGGCTGAGTGGCGTATATAACTCAAATAGAATGTGATGTTGAGAACTATGCAAGTTGGAATCTCGCATCTTCTTTTTACACTTGAAGCTTATATTTTTATTCGTGTTTACAATTTCTTTTTATGAACAATGTAATTTGCTCAAAATTAAATATAAAGTATAATTTTAGAATAAATAATATATATAACGTCACCCTTTTCTTACAACGCTGAAATCCTTCCACCAATTAAGAAAAAAAGTATGTGCTTTTTCAATTCATTAAAATAAAACGTTTCTATGTAGTCGTTTAATAAATATGCATGTCTTACTATATAATAAATATGTTCGGTCTACGCATAATACTTTCTATCAAAGCATTTAAAAGTCGAGAATGTTAGGTTTGGTTCAGTGCTATGACTCCTGCGTATAATTTCTTTAGGTCTATCTAAAGTGAGTCACTCAGTTCATGTGCTACGGCTCTCAGCTACCGGCAGAAAGGTTACTATACCGACTGCTTGCTGTTGACATGTTTTCTTTTTAATTGAGAGATAGACAGACACACCGCTCCAGTATCAACTTTGAGCTGAGGCTGCTCGTAAACATGCCATACCAGAACGAACTGGGAGGAGTTGGGGCTCTGCAATAAGGGGAAGACCGACAGGTAGAAAAGCGACATAGCACATATCGTAAAATATTTTCTATTTGGGAGTTTGATGAACGTCTTCAGGTACACCTGCACAAATAAAGGCGACTTGTCACTTTCTCGATTCTTTACAGACCGTGGGGAATTGCTGTAGAGAGTTTCGTTTAGGTAATTACTTAGACGTCCTGTATGATGAACTCGTCGTGAATTGTGTTGCGTATACCGAGAGTAATCCTCACGGAAGAAATTGTAGTATAATGAGCAAGTGTGTTCATGATCAACTTGCTTCTCATGCTCACGGTGGTAGCGTAAGCATGTCATATCTCGGGATTTCGTTTTAAGGCCCTGGACACCTTCAACGGATACGTGGAAGGTTAAACAGTTTGGCCTACCAGTCTTTTTGGAATTTATTTTAGTCACATCTGCCAGAGAAAGGTATCCCGATGGAGTAGGATAATCATAGCGTTCAGAAGTCAAGGACAGTTCAGCTTCTGGTTTATATGCAAGAGGATATCCCAAATCACGTGATCTGCTGAGAATGTTTGGGAAGAAATAAGGGAGATTATTCGTAATTCCCGTCTGTGGAGCTATCATGAAGCGCGTTGAAAGCGCGTGGAATTCCCTCGCAGGAAGGCCAAACTATTTTCCCAGCTGGTAGACTTCATACCGAGAAGAAGCTTTTTTAGCATGAAGGATATTGGACTGGGTTTTAGGTTTTTTATATGGGTTTTATTTAATTTTTTTTGTTTATTTTAATTTGTAATAGAGACCGAACTGTTTCTCAATGTTTTATTTTTTAAACTGAGAAGGTCTTAAGGCAGCAATATATATATATATATGCTATAAGCATAAACTTCCTCTTATATCTCAAAACTAACTCTGTGCTGAGTTGTTGGTCATGCAAACAAGAAAAAAAGTTAAAAATAAAAAGTGTAGAAATTATGCCAGATTCGAAACCACGTTACCTTGTACATATAAATTGTCAATAATGTTTTTAACCGTTCGGACGTTTTGAGGTTGGAACGTTCCTTTCCATAAGCTTTCACATTCCAAAACAGCTACTCACTATATTCCGTTTAATCAATGACAATCCAATACTTCTTACATTTCTGGTTTTAATGAAGAAAGTAGTAATTCTGTGATTGTCATGAAGAAACAAGTGTTAATTTATGTCAGTACTACTCACAATCACATTATGTAATTTACTGTAATAACATCTCTAGTGGCAGCCTGCCTGCATCTTCAGTTATATGATCTTTGTTTCCTCAAACGGTTATTCATTATTTGAGTAAGTGTACAATCAAATTCTTCCAGAAGACCGTAAATGGAACAGTGATTAAAAAAATATTCACAATTTGTATTTATTCTTGTAAATAAGGGAATATTAAGTTGCTCTTTTTGATGCAATTGCTGCGGAAATCTTTCTTATAATCGTTAAACCGTTAGCATAGAAGGTTTTAAGTACCATTATGAGATAGAGAAGCATATTTCTACTTATGTATTCTAACTCTCTCATAGTTCATCCATAGTCTTATGACACTGTTTTTATAGTTTATATCTTATAAAATTTCTCTTTTGCTTAAGATGTTCAAAGTCATTGCATTTTACAGCCCTTTCTGTATTATTAACAGATAAACGTTTAACTCAAGGGAAAGGTGATGCTAACTTAAAATACCGCCACGGGTGGCCGAAATCGTTAACTCGTGAGTGGGAGGTCTGGAGTTGGAAACCCACCAGGCCGTCCTCCCTGACTGAGGTTTTTGCCAGGTTTTCCTCAGTTCTCACAAATGGAAAATGCCGGGGAGATACCATAAACTTAAACCTGAAACGCTTCATTTCTTTAAAAAAAACTCCTTTCCCAATTTATCATTTTATTTCATGTATCATCAGTGTCGGAAAAAAAAACTTTAAAAAAAAAACTTACACATTGTTAATGTTAACGTTGGTTGATGAAACATAATTTTTATGTTAAAACAGTCTTAAAAGGTTAATAACTTTTAAAATCTATTCATGAAACCGGAGCTGTTCGCCACTTTTATTTTGCCCATGTGTACATTTCACGAATGGAGTTTTAACAGATATACGGTACAATGGCTAGTCCGTTATTTTTTTAAAATATTTCATTTTAATTCCTTTGTCATAAATCCAATATGTATATCTGTGCCCGCAGAGAAATTTAATGCAGCTTATAAAGCTTTAATTTAAGATTAAGCAGAATTTTTATTTCAGTATTAACATTAGTGTACTTTTAATGGATTTTTCATAAGTTTGAAGAAAAAAAAACGGCAACTTTACGTATTGTATCAAACAAAGGGGGAAAAGGGCACGAAGGTACAATATTTGATTTCTGTTCGTTTTGTTTCCCTTGAAAACACGTTTGTCTTAGAGTAAACGCTTCACAGCAAGACGCTTGTGTCACTGAAGGAAGGTGCATTAACTTTATCGATTCCTGTAAATCCCTTTAACTCGACTTACCGTTTCGCTATCCCTATGAGATATCCTGTCTAAGCTCCCTTAAACAACTTTCCGTAACCAAACAGAGAGAGGCATGATTAGGGATTTTCTTCCTTAATTGGTACACAGGTACTAATTCAACTCGTTTAAGTCTTCACAAAGATCATCCTGGCAATCAAGTAAACAGCTACGCTTCCTGGTAGCAAACTTAAACGCTTTAGCGGCGGAATGTGACACCTACGATTCTTGAGTTGCACATAGCCAACAAACTGATGATGATAAAAATACCCGATCTTTAAAATTGTTGTGTTTTCAGTTCATAAAAGATCCAACAAATGCTGCAAAACTTTTTAAACAACATGTTTCGTGCAGAGATGATGTGGAAAAAAGATCTGTCAGTCGTTGAAGGATCGACTGTCAACATCAGAAGGCCGAAGCCACCTGTCTAATCAGTGACTACCACATGCAACTGTGGATGATAGGCTAATAATAAACAAACAAGATGGTCAGCTAGATATTTCTTTTAGGAAATGCTAATGTAATTAACTAACAGACTTCTCTAGAAGTCTCAATACCGATTACAAAACACTAAAAAACTGTCATCTGTTTAGAGTTTCTTGCTTCTTTTGAGAGTGACGGTCAGGCTGGAGGGATAGTTTTGATCGACACACTTCTGGTGGTTCAGCAATAATTTCGGAAGAATATAGTAAGAGATCCCTCTCCTAGGTCCTGGTAGGTTTTTCAGTAGAATTGTATTGGATTGATAAGGACGGCGGAAGATGTTTTGATATATCAGCCCCGCTCACAGGCTCGCCGTTTGTGCATACACCCCCAGTGAGAGGCACTGTGGCAGAAACAAATGAGGTAGGGAAGATACCGGTGGCCAGGATCCATGAGCGGTGAGGCACAGACGTAGTGGAAGGCCCTAACATTTTTTGCATATAGAACGCCCCTACATAGAAGCATAAGCGCAAGCCACCGTTACACAGCACCAGCCCATCTCGTTCTGACATGTTTAACTCTGTAATAGAACCAATGAAATTCATTATTCGAAATAGGAGGACGGTAAATTCGTGGAAAGGAAAGATTCGTCCTAAGTGACATGGAGAAATCACGAAAAATCCAAGATCAGTATGATCGACCTCAAGGGATTTGAACAAGCGTTAACGCCTGAGTCACCGGGCTTGGTTTACAGTAGCATAGTGCCTGGAAGTATCTACGTTATTTACAATCGCTAAGCCATTAAGCTAAACTATCAGTACCACAGGTAGAGCGGCATAATGTAATACCAGCCTCCTCAACTGTGCTATATTTTGCTTTAAGAATCTTCATCTTGAAGGTTAATAAAGCTGTCCACGAAACAAGAACTGCTGTCATCAACATAAAATAAATACAAAAACCCTTGAGGTGTGAAATGTCTATAGCCAAGTGGATAACATGTTTATTCATTCTTTCATAGTGTTCTATTCGAGGACAGATACCCCATTGCATCGTACAGCTTTTCTGGGGCAGACGTTACGGGAGGTTTCTGTTGCTCTCCGCAATCGTGAAGAAGATGAGTTGATGATGGAGCAATGGGGGAATCAGTGACGGTAAACCTCTTTAGATACCTCTTCGTCCGTCACAAATTCCATTAGCGGTCGCTGGAATCGAAACAAGAACGTCTCGGTGGGAGGCAAGCGGTCTAATTTCGGGCCAAGGCGCCTCTCTACTTTATTAAACCAGCAATACCTGCTAAACATTATTAATTAAATATTTCAGCAATAGGCTTATATCTATTTCCCAAGAGAGACATTGAGTTGCACAAAGTGATTAACCTAAAATACTAGTTGATTTCGGTTCATTTCTCGTATTTTTTCCTTACGCAATTATTAGGCATGGAAATTCTTCAGCACTTAACATCAAAGTTAGGTGCATTCAAACAAATCAAGAACTTAAGTTATGGGCGTTAAGATAAACAAGTGACAGGCGTAAAGGGAGAGGGTGTTGTTAGTTTGTGACCTATTGCAGCTCTCCCACCTTCGGTACTAACATAAGTTCATTCCTCTTTATTTTGGTTTTAGTTCTTAGAAATTCCCCAGTCATTAATCAATTTCATTATAATGGCAATAGAATTGAGACTATAAAAGGTTGAAAACAATTAGTTTATCGTAAATGAGTCACGGATACTCGTATTATCATGACAATACACTGGCAATAGCGATCACCGTGTCTCCGAAATGGTATACAGCATCCTGTAGTGGCCTTGCGGTCTGGATTATAACAGATGGCGCTCTTGAGATAGTGCGCTGAAAATGAACCGTAAAACGATTCAAATTGTTCGTTTAGCTGATAGCCTCAATGAAATAATTAGAAAAGCAATTCCCTGGCGCTGGGCATGAGAACCCCGGAAGCATTATCGATGCTCAGTATCGCTGGACAACCGCCACCTGTGTCCAAAGTTGGGAAATCGCTTTTAATTGTCTATTACGTAATGATTCGGCATTGTCTGTCTTTTACAGACAGAAAGTACGCTCAGGAATTTGTCCACTAGTTAGCACCATCAGAATGAAACTTAATGTACATTAAAAATGGGAAAATGACCCCAACTCTTTATAAATGTATTTGTCTCGCTTTAAAGTTATGTGCATCTGTGAAATATTTAGGGATCATTGTGTAACAACGCCTATAACACATTTCCTATATGCAATAGATAGCGAAAGAGGATATATAAATTCTTAATTATCCGGTATTATCTTTCTAAGGATATTAAACGCTTCATTTTTCGTCATTTATTTTCGCAGAATTCAGTGTTTAAAAATTGAACAAAATTTCAAACAGGTTTTTACTGATTTTTTTCTTAAGAATCACGATCACTTTAAAACCGATCCCCATGGGCAAAGCATCAGGCGCAACGAGTCCTGTTTATTACTTAAACACAAAAGTTTTACGTGTGCAAAAAAACCGATTACTCAGGTCGATGCTGTCCCATTCCTCTTGGAGTGCCGCCCGAAGTTACTGTAAGGTAAGGATTAAGACCTCGGATGCGTCTACCCAACCTATCCCAGGGATGTTCTATACGGCTTAGGTAGGGGCTGCGAGCTGGAAAGTCAAGTCGATATGCACTATATGTGAACGAGCATTGTCGTGCGTGAATTCATCTTTAACAAATGTAGCATAGAGCACGGCGTGATTGGCGAGAACCTCGTTGATATAGCGGGTGAGCGTTCAGCTTGTGTTCTCGATGAAAAATTGGTTCGGGGCTCTATAGAAATACCACACCACACCTTCTCGAAACCTCCGCCGAAAGGTGTCCTTTCGGGGAATGTGAACTCTACGAACTGCTCTCCAAGTCGTCTCCAGACTCTCTGGAGATTTCGGGGAGAAGCTGGATTCATTCGAGAACAACATAGATCTCCAATGCTGCATATCCAATGATAATGTTTTAAACTTTAACTGGAGAAACATGGTTTCATAAATGTTTATATTACATGTTATTTTACATAAACTGTATGTCTGCGCACAAACAAGAGAATGAAAAATATTTTACTTGGATTTAAAGCCTTTAGTTCCTTTGAAATATGTACAAATTTTAATAAATCTAAGAAATTTTATGAACTTTGTTTTCAACTTCTATTAAAAGCAAATCGCACAAAATACTCTGTCGCTGCCTTTTTAAGAAAGAGAGATGTTTATTGTTACCATGTTGCTAACAATAAGTAACAATAAGGTGTAATTAACTAACAATAAGTAACAAAAAGATGTAATTAACCATTTGACGTTTGCCGTTTGCTCGGGAACAGCTGATGTAATTGTGTTTGATTTGCGTCTCTATGGTAACGTCCCAGTCATAATGTACGAAAACGCTAGTTTAACTGTGACTCCCTCGTGTTTTAGTAGTAATCGGCCATTTGCCGATCAATCAAGGAGAGATTCAGTGGCGGACTGAGCCTGGATAAGTAGAGCATATTTTTTTGGGAAACGTGAAAATTTAAAATATCATTACTGGCGTTCGATATAAATAAGAAATTGGCTACGTGTTTTAACGTGCAAGTAGTTAATGTCCATTCTTGCGAGATAAACGTTTGTGAGAATAACGAATTGTGATCGTATTACCGAAGTCAGTAAGTTAGAACTGATTGTCGTAGTTTTATGTCAGCTGATGACAGACACTCTGTGAGACAGAATATCGTGTATTCAGAGATCATAAAACTTTGGAGGAAGGCAAAAGAAAGCCAAGATAGGAGAATGAATGTTCATAGTGATAACGAAACTTTGTGCTATCAAGAAACTTAAATGAGATCGAAAGTTATTTAAAGAGCATCCTCAAGCAGGTAGTCCTTTCGTCACATAATCGCAGAATCAAAAGGGGTAAGCTGTAGTAATCGAAGAAGGATAATTAACCTTTCGAGTGGCATAGAGTCCTCGATCTAGTAATTTGATGATGCCCAGAGTGAGTTCTTGATGAGACATCAGATCAGAAAGCACGAAGAACGAATTCTGTCAGACGAAGTTACAGAAAATTAGGCTCACTTCTGAAGAAATCAATGCTTTCACAATCAAGTGACTGGATTGGATTGTTAAGGTCGAAGAGGAATATTTCGTTACTTCGGCCTTACCCAAGAGCTGAACGTTGCGCCTACACCCTCATTGGTTGAACCTCCAGGAGTAAGGAAAGAGATGAGAGAAACACAGGACAGCCAAGGTCCTTTACCACGCGAACTGTATTTGTCTTCTGGTCAGTGTAGCCAACTGTATATCCCCACTATAATTCCTGAACATCATAAAGATTAATCAAGAACATCATTCGGTAATACTAAATAAAGTGCGGAATTCGGCTTCCATGTCTGCATATACAAATTCCCAAATGTCCTTTGTGCCCAATGAAATTGCAGCCCTTTCATTCAAATTTGGTAACTGTGCTTTCAATGATTGTATTAAACTAACTAAACGTGTATTCACTAAAACAATCCTTTCCAAAAACGTATCATTCTTTTCATGTTTCATAAGTGTCCATCCATCGCTGTGATACCTCAGCGGTAAAAACGGGCGTTAAACACAATTTAAAAAAGCAAACAAACAAAAAATTCGCTGAAACGTTTTTTTGTGTACACAGCCAAACAGTAGGAAATAATTTTGTAAATTATGTAACAGTACCTGCCTAAGCATCCATAAATTTTAATGAACACGTTGTTCAGAATGGTAAAATGTTTTCTCTGTTTTGTTTTCTTCAGTTGGTGTTAGTAAATCGAACGGTAGCTATTGTAATAGTCGATTTTCAGCTATTTCAGTCTCGCGGTTATTGAATAGGTGCCTATTCATAAATAATTATAAATTTTATATGATTTTAATATTTGCTGTGTGCTAATTTCAAAAATATATTACTTGCATTCTTATTCTATTCACGAAATAGCTCTAAACTTGCATTTGGCTCTTCTCTATTGGTACTACTGACAATCGACATTAGTCTGTTGCAAGACGACTTGAAAAGGTTAAGTATTCATAATACAAATACACAATTATTACAATTTTGTAAGCCAAGTTTGCGGGAAATTAAATTCTTGCTTTATTCGTAAAATAATCCTAATAGAATATCACTCACTAGGTTCGTGAATTTATCGGCAATCTCAGAACCTCATGTGATATTACTTGTGATAATACATTTTAAGGTATATTGCACATCATGGTGTTAACAAGTTCAAGAGGATAAACACAAACTAATTAAATATGGCTCCATCAGAAACCACTATTTACTTCATAATTATTAAAACAAAGATCCGAAAAAAAATTACAACGTGCAAGTAAGATTTGAATGAGCTAAACTCCTTGTGAAGCAGATGATTGAAGAGAAGAAACGAGGGAACACCACCAAAAACAAGCATAAAATTGTGTAGCATAAAAGAAAAGAAAACAGAATGTCAGAAACAGATAAAGAAACAAAAGAGATTCTGAAAATAAACATAAAAATTGAGGAAGAAAAAGAAAGAAAAAATAAGCTGATAAACAAATAAAAAAGGATGTAAAGAAAATCACAAGAAATCAATTAGAAGAAAGTTAGAGCGGCGAAAACAAATAAAAAAGTGAGCTCTTGGCCTGAAACTCCTTCCAGATGTCTGGATGTCAGCATCAAGTTTCAGGTTGCACATTACGTAAGCCTCGTATCAGATTTCACATCCTAGAGCAGGCTTCTCCAGCGATGCTGAGAAGGTTCCACTTCAAGTGAAGGAGCTAACCTTCTTTAACAAAATTAGGAACATCTTAGAACTGAAAGTCTCTTGGAAATAATTTGCATTTATAATGTCATATTTATTCATAAAGGCAAAGTAGGTTTCATCAGTCTTGTTTCTTTTTTTATAAGAAAATAGCTATATTTCATTACAATAAATAATAAAATTACTCTTTCTAAAGTAGTACAAGTGTTTATTTACACTCTGACCACTGCAAATATCTCAGTGCAACAAGATATTACGATAGAGTCAGGAATAACATTTATTACTGTAAATGTACTCTGATCAGTATATTCCAAGTATTAAGTAAGCTAAGCTGTCCTCGTTGAAAATTAATTTTAAAAATGTCATATTTAATTTTAGTAAAAAGTTTAACGTGTTCGGTTTTTAGTGTATTTTAAGCCACCCTCACATATTTTGTGAGGGTGGCTTTCTGAAATAAGGTTATATAAATGTAAATATTTTATCAATTTGTATTGTTCTTTAATTCTCTTAAAGGGACGTTCTTTATTTAATTCACTTACCTATCCAGTAATACGTAAAGAAAATACTCTTAAATTTCTCTTGTGCTTATACAGAAAACTTTAAAAATATTTTTGAACTCTAAATGTTTTACTACAACGGCAGAAGGATAATGATCTAAACTTTAAACCTTCAAACATTTTTCAAAGTAACTGTGGGATAAAGATGCCTATTCCATAGTTTATCAGTATAAACCACGTGTGACGAAACATTGCAGTTTTCAGGAGAGGGCGCTCGTGTGCCGTGAATGCGATCCGCACGCCTCGTTGCGGTGAGGAATGGAGAGTACAACATGACAATAAAAATATCTGCAACTGTGAGGAGGTTAATAAAATATAATTACAACATCAAGATTGAATTTATTACTTCTTTGATATATACAAGTAATTTAATCCAGAAGTGGCTATATGCCCGAGGCAGAGGTCTCAATTTCATCTGCACTATCTGTTGAACTGCCTTCTTCTGCTACTTCCCCGTAGCTACTTTTCATCTCATCTTCATCACTACTCACAATACCAATGCTTATTACAATTCTTTCAACCTCCCCACTACGCCAGTAACTTTCCTCAATATGTTTAACAGATTGGCAGAATTTTATCCAGTCTTCTTTGCTGATTTCCCTTATTGTTCGTTTCAAAACTTGGTGGGGAAACGGAACCAACATTTTTAGATGCAATTTTTTGTTTCACCAAACTCCGAAAAAGTTTGATTGGATTTAGGTCGCAGTGGTAGCCGTAAATCGTGTTCTTTTAAAATCCTGCCGACTGTACACACAGGTTGTTCTGTTTAACTATTTCTATTAATTTTTGTATAGTCAAATCTGAGTCTGCAGCGACATTTTGATTTTTTTAAACAGGAAATTTTCTAGAAGTCATTTCTGGTACTTTATTTTCTTGTACTGTATGATACGATGCATTATCTAATACAACAATGCAGATTTGGTATAAGACGTTCGTGTAACTATTTATTATAATTTTTTTCGCCATTCATTTCATCACCATAATTGCAGAATCGTGATGGAATCATACATCATCTCTGCCCCTTCGAGAATCCATTTCACCACCAGAGTGAGCAACAATCACTCTCTGTCCAACATTTTGGTTTACATTTACATGAGTATTAACCCATGTTTCATCTGTATAAACAGTTGCTTTATTTGCCTCTTTTTCATTTTTTCTTGGCGTTCTCAAATATGCTGCATGATGTACAACAATGCAAGCCGCTCCATTAAAATGTATCGCAAGTTTTTGCATTTCTTGAATCCCATATCTTTTAGTATTCTCTTTTCTTTGATAACATTCAGGACTTTTCGTAAAGTTGGAATTTCTTTTCTCTGCTCATAAAACTCCAAAAACTTTCTGCGTTAAGAGAAACGTTTTGCAAAATCGTCAAGTTAAATTTTCTTTGGTAGCTGTGGGCGGCTTTTACAAGGAGCTGACAATGTTTCTCCAGTGAATTGTAATTTATCACCTTCCTTCGCTATACCATGTACTGTTCCTTCACTTTTCCCTACTGTCGTTGCTGACCTTTCCACAGCATTCTTTAAGGGTATTTTGTTCTTCACAAAACTGTAGCACATTGTGTATAATATGTCTGCTTTGCGAGTGTATGATTTTGCGCGATGATTTTTCCAGCGGGGTTTTTGAACCGAGTCCTACTAACTGACTACATGCACTGAATTGATGATTTTTTTACTGCAGCGCCAGGCATAGTAGGTCAGAAAAGGGTGACTTATTACAATGCCGTAATCACGCTGACGCTCAAGGTTCCACTCCCTGTCGTCTATAATGTAATATAAAGCTAATGACAACAAAACTTCCTCAGGCGAGGATGTTTATGCAAAATATCTAACACCTGCAGCGCATGCCTCTATCTCCCTGTAAGTCACTCGCGGATCGTTCATCACTATGGCTTCTACACGAGCGAGGTTTTCATCTGCGACTACTTTTGTTGATGTGCTCCTTTTTCAAGGCTATTCTTTCTGGTCTGAGCTCTACAGGCCAGTTAGACTTGTACGTTAAAGGAATAGAGCCTGAAGACTTTCTGTCATTTTTGTGACATTCTTTTTGGCTCAGGTGGCACTTATAATCGTCACGTGCTTTTTCCAATGCTGTCAATGGGCAAATTATGTCTCTTATATCTTCTTAAAATCTCGAATATTAGATAACCCTTATGTACATGAAGAAGAGGTGCAATGAGAGTTGAAATTAGAGGGATACATAATGGGATGTGGAAAGTTTGACTGGGAATGCAAACCAAACCAGCGATTCAGAAGTCAAGTGTTAAGATAAACTGGAGAAGCCTTTAAAAGTAAATAATAAAAGTATGAACTGTTAAACAATCTGGAACGTTAAAGTCTAATTGTCGTCTAACTAAATGGTTATGATTTAACCCTTACTTACATAATGTAACCAATCCCTGTGCGGTACTACACCCTGCTGTCATTTTCTAAGCTAGGGCCGAAATATACCAAACTTACAAAGGCCAATACTAAAATCTAAAGCTTTAGTCATATAAAACATGTGCGATGGTGTGCAGTGGAAATATATCACCCTCTCCCAATATTATTCCATAGCAAATTGCTGTTTCTCACTTATAGACAGGAGTGATTAGCTTTTCAAGTGCAAACACGCTTGTAATATGATTGATCAATGCAACATTGTAGTGTATGTACATCATGTGAGCGAGCTTGTTTCGGAATCATACTTTTCAATTGCTTTTCAGAACCCGTTGCTTTGCAGAAGTGATTTCGACGCTGCAGAACACCTTTCGTCAATGATTTGACAGCAGTGTTTGAGCGTTTGATTAATCGACACAAATACAATCAGGAGTATCCTCTGAGTGTAATTAAAAGTAGAATACCAGGCGTTCCTCCAAATCAGACAAAGCAAAAGGTGCAGCGCTTTCACGCAAAGTGTTCACTGGAATGGTAAAAGCTTTGTTTCACAGATTGTTTTCTCTGTGGTTTGTATAGGTGCCTTGCCCTCTAAACTGCTTTGAAATGCTTTGCTCAGAAAACAGCCGCTTTTCAGACCTTTCAGTCAGTGCTATTGACAGAAGTACTACAGTCTCACTCTTTGTTCGAGGAAGAATAAAGGGGGCACTGAAACAAAAATCAATGTTTTCTATTGTTGCATAAATGGCGGGTCAGTAAGAATAAGAATTGTGTCGTTTTTATTTTAATGGGTGCTGCTGTGTACGATTATATTAAAATAATGGTACGTTTTCTCACCTAAAGGAATGAAACTAGACAGGCGCGTTCCCAGAATGCAATAAGAAGATCCAATATTACTGCATAACCTTCATAAACAACCTCAATAACATATTAATCTTTTACGGCCGGTATTCATAATATTAAAATTAAAAATTTCCGATCCTGTTGTGCCATGGTCTATGTTTTGAAAACTAATACAGAGCGTTCGCCGACTATCAACATCCATCATCATCAGTGTCTTGTCAGACAACATTTTATGCAACAAAAAAATGGAAACTGCTGAATAATTATCGTCACTTTGGTTACTACTCGTACGTATGGAGGACACACGTGTGATATGGCCGCATGCAGAAAGTAAGCTGCAGTTATTTTACTACACCTTAATAATCTTCATGATAATACACAATGGAGAAAATAAGCTACAGTTATTTTAGAACATCTTAATGATCTCCATGATAATGTTAACTGCACAATGGAGAAAGAAAACAGTGATTAACTTCCATTCTTGGATGTTTAGTCCAGAAGAAATCATCAGGCAGCCTTTGCCATGAAATTTATAGAAAGCCTACCCACACGGATAGATATCTAAATGCAAAATCCAATCACAACCCGGCTCAAAAAAGAACTATCATTAAGACACTGGTACACAGAGCAAAGATCGTTACTGAACCCGAACATCTTGAAACTCAGCTTCAATATCTTTGAAAAGTGTTAATTGCCAATGGACATACCATTAGAGATATTAATCGAACCACTCGTCCTAGACGCACAGTTTAGTACCTCTGATTCTAGCAAACAGCCGAGAGCCTTTCTATCCTACATAAAAGACGCTACAGTACGCATCGCAAGAATTCTAAAAAGAAGGGATATATACCACATTCACGCCGACCACAAAATCAGGACATATGCTACATCCTGCAAAGAATCCAAGAGATCCCCTTGACGTCATTGAAATTTACGAAATTCCCTGTGAATGCCGGAAAGTGTATGTTGGTATGACTGGAAGATTAGTTAAAAACGAGTTGAAGAACATAAACGACATATACATCAAAACCAGCCAGAGTGATCTGTCGTGACAGAACATGCCCTCAATGAATGACTAGGGATATTTTTAATAAGGCAGAAGTGGCTGCTAAAACAAAAGGTTATTTTAATTTGACCAGAAGGGAAAGTGTTTAAATACAACAGCATTCTTATAATATCAATAGAGAGTGTGGTTTTCGCCATAGCAATACGTGGAAACTGTCCTTTATAACAAACATCTCCCCCTTCCCTTGCGGCTCTCCCTCCCATCTGCGTCGATATCGATCGTTTCGTCGTTTCGTATCTGGTTACCCCAGACATGACACGACACAACATACTACACTGAGGATGCTGGACGTAGATAGCCGGCGAAAGCTCCGCTTTAGTTTTTAAAACATAGGTCACGGCACAACACCATCCCTGAAGTTTTTAATTTTAACAAGATCTATACAAAAAAGCGTGAATTCTTTTATGTTGTGGAATCTTGCTTGAAACAACATTCGACTTCATTCGGCAAACAGAATGAACCAATACATTTTGTTCATTAAGAGAAAATTGACAGGCGCGTCCTCAGAATGTAATATTGATCTAATATTACTGCGCAGGTGTAGGAATAAAACAACAAGATCAATACAAAGAATGTGGAATCTTGCTTGAAGACAATGCTCGGCCTCATCCGGCATACGCAATGAATTAGTACATTCTGCCACTGAATAAAATGTATCTCTATTTTTTCCATTAAAATAATAACTAAGATGTTTGAAGTTTATTCAGATGGGCAAACCACATAAGATCTAAAAACGTTTCTATGAAATAATTAGAAACGAGGCAAACGATGGACTAATAAAGCTGGACTATATAAAAATATCTGTTTAGCGTGGTAGGTACATTTTAAACGTTTTGCTAAATAAGTTATAACATTCTTTGTAAATAAATGTTGGTAGCATTGACTCAAATGCATCTTGAATTAAATAAAAGTAAGTTAATAAAACGTTTAGCTTCCGTTAATGTTATGTATATTTTATAAAACTGAACATTTCAATTTATATTTCTGTTATCTCAGTAAGAAGAATTAAATATTATCATATTTAATATGATATTCAATAAGGTTTTAATATATGTTTGCAATTTTCCATTAAAACCATGCTAATAAGGTCATAAGTCTGAAGTAAGCTGAAGGATACATATACTATAGAAATAATGGGAGCATAATAGTTTAAAAACTTTTCGAGAGCAGACCTCGGAGTCAAATATCTTTTTCTGATACTTTTATCTTTTCCTAAATGCATAAGCGACTGTGATGATAGAAGATCTTTATTTGTTATAGAAACAAGTTAAAAATGGAGGAGAGTAATTAAACAACGTGAAACATTCAGTAGTTTGATGTTTCCAAGTTACATCATGTCTGATCCGTAGCTAATGTTCACGTCTTTTCTGTTCCAGGAGCGTCTCCTCCAGCATGAGCTATCACAACATCCTGCTGGCAACTGCGCTACTGGTCGGGGCTATCCTTATGCTTAGCGTGGCCCACGCCGCAGAGAGCGTCCCTCTAGCAAGGTGGGTGCTTAGTATATACAGGTGTCCCTAATGTCCGGTAACTTTTTTCATTTATTTAACAAAAGCTACTAATGATACATCTTTCATATATGTGTCATATTAAAGAGGAACTCAAATAGTTTTGTTTGGATTTTATAGTCATTGCTCGTATTTATGTGCTGGAATTCTAAAATGTAAGAGTGCTACATATGTGCATCAGAAGTTCAGAACTAGGGATGGTAAAAAAGAACCAAGCAGGAAGTCTATTACGCCTGGCATGACAAATTTGTGAGTACTGGTTGCTTGTGTCCTAAGAAAAGAAGTGGTCGTCCGAGAGGGTGTGAAGAGACCGTTAACCTTGTGAGAGAGGCATTCATAAGAAGTTCGAAAACGTCAGTTCGATGAGCATCCCGGGAACTGCAAATACCACGTATGGCAGTTTGGAAGACACTGTGTAAGAGACTGTATATGGAGCTCTTGCAACAGTTGCAATGACAAGCAACAACGTTATGAGTTTTGTATCCGAGTGCAACAATGAATGGAAGATGACGACTCGCATTATCTTTAGTGACGAAGCGACCTTCCATTCAAATGGCAAAGTCAACAGACATAAGTCTCTAGTGTGGGGTACCTCATGAATTCGTCGAATATGAGCATGACTCGCCTAAAGTGAACGCATTCTGCGCAATGTCATCGCGGAAACTTTACGGACCATTCTCCTTCACTGAAAACACTCTACCTGGATATGATGCAGCATGGTTGTTCCCGCAAATGGGAGTAGATTCTGACAATTTCCTGTTCCAGCAAGACGGGGCCCCACTCCATTACCATAACGACGTTCGTGGTTTTCTGAACTTTACGGACCATTTTTTTTTCACTGAAAACACTCTACCTGGATATGATACAGCATGGTTGTTCCCGCAAATGGGAGTAGATTCTGACAATTTCCTGTTCCAGCAGGACGGAGCCCCACTCCATTACCACAACGACGTTCGTGGTTTTCTGAACAGCGAGCTACCTCAAAGCTGGATCGGGCGGGCAGGGAATAATGATAACTGTTTTCGAAAACTGTCCTCTCAGATCCCCGGATCTAACTCACTGTGACTTGTTCCTATGAAGATACGTCAAAGATTGTGTCTATGTGCCACCTTTACCACAAAATCTAGAAGTACTCAAATTTAGGATTGAAGAAGTTGCCACCACTGTATCTGAGGATATGCTCCAAAGAGTATGGTAAGAATATGATTACCGTGTAAATGTATGGCTAGTTACACATGGTGCCCATGTAGAGTCATTGTGAAATGAAACATTGTAAACAAAACCATTTGAGTTTTTTTTTAATATTATATATATACGAAAGCTGTATCGTTTGTAGGTTTGTGTAATAAATTAAGAAATGTGTTAGCGGACTTTGGGAACAACTTATGTGTAATATTGCTCATTCGTATTTTAACATATTAATGTCACCTTTATTAAACGTGGGCATGATTTATTCATTTTCATTGTTCTAAGCCATGACTACCTCTTCATTAATAGTATTGCTATTAAATAAAAGTGGGCGTGTATCAGCTGGCTTATTTACATTTGTCATTCTAAGTCATGACCACCTCTAATATCAATATCATTGTCGATAAATGTCGACCAGTACCAGGAATGCAAATTAATGTTAAAAACAGTTTATGTAGCAATAGTTGAAGTCAAACATTGATTTGGGGTACAGATTTTGGGGATATTTGAGGGTTGGAAAATGCTGATTTGACTCAAAGAAGTTTCTATAACTTGATAGACTTCCATATAATGGGATGTACCGAGAGCTTCGTTCAATGGGATAGCTCGAACAGAGTTAGGAGTAGATAATAAATGGGAAATAGTGATACAAGTATTGATTCAAGGTAAACGGGCTAGAGAAGAAAGCATATTAAGGCAATGCTTAATTCTACAAGAAAGAATAAAACAAAGAGAGACTTGGATGAGTACAATTCGGGAGATTTTGGACTTAAGTGGTATGGGAGAAATTTGGAAACATAGGAAATTAAAAGGGAAAGGATTTTGGAAACAAATTAATGTGATTGAAAATGTCGAAGTTTTAGAAATGTTTGAGGACCTTAATAAAAAAACCATAAGTCTAAATAGATACAAGAAAAATATGTGGGTAGGGAAACATGTGCTGAATATTGTGATAAAGATGATACAGAAGGGTCTATTTGCATCAAAAAGTAGTTGTTAAGTTGAAAGGAGTAAGAGGAAGAATCAATATGTCCAATGTGTGATATTAGAATATAAATATTCTGTAAAAAGCCTAAATAGTTATAAATATACTATGTTTTTAAAAGAGAAATCGATTTTGGAAACATGGGCTAAACTTCCAGCAAAAGTAGTTAGGAAGAAGATAGTAAATTTAAGTTCTGAAGATCGCGGGTTCGAACCCGGCCAGGACCGAAGGATTTTTTCGGGCGTAAAAATCCTAAGTATGGCTTCCTTCGGAAAGGAAGTAAAGCCGTGGGTCCCGTGTCGTACATTTACGGCACGAAAAAGAACCTCAAGCCTGAAAGAGAGGCCTCTGAGAAAAATTTGTCAGCCGTATCACGCCCTGAGTTGAATGGGACGCTGATGACCTGAGATGTTAAAGAGCGTCCATAAATAAATCAATAAAAAAATTAAGTTATGAAATAAAAATATAAAGAAGTAGGAAGTTGTTTAGGTAAAGCGAGGAAAAATGATTGAAGGGAACCAATAAACAGTTAAAGAAATTAAATATTCGGAAAATTATTAGAGTTGATGGTTTTAATTATGTAAGTGACTTCATTGTCCTGATAATCACAACATTATGAATATTGGGGTCATAAAGTAAATAAGGGAATAATTTGAGATAAAAATTGATAGAAAGATTTTAATTAGTAATAAAAATTGTGTATGGTGTGGTATATTGATTATTGGTGGTATCCCTTCTAAAAATCTGAACATTAAGAGTGGAATCTGTCTTCAGGCGATTCGAAGACCCTGGCTCTGAAATAAAGAGAATTTTAATTCTACAGGGTGACCCTAAGGAATATGAGTTTTCAGAACCTTCTTGTGGGACACTCGTATAGAATAAAACAAAAACACTTGTCCAAGGAACAAGTAACACAATTCAATTTATTGATTTGAACTTATTTTTTAAACATCACATTTTTTTAAGTGGGCCCCATTTCAACGAACATAATCGGCTCGGGAAGTTTACCATAAGTCTCTGCAATAAAACGTGACCAATGTCCCTAATTTCACTCGTTATTTTTCTTAACTGCATGATGGTCCGTGACCTGTCTCAGTACACTTTACTTTTCAAGTATTCCTCATAAAAAATAACATGTAGCCGTCATATCGAGCTGGTCAGGCAACATCAACAAATCGGGAAATTATGCGTCCAGGAAACAGGACCCGCAGAGTTTCATTGTTTCACGAGTGGTGTGAGCTGTGGCACCATCCTGCGAGAACCAAACTCATTTTTATCATTATCATCCATGTGAAAGTCCAGTGTTGCCAGCATTTCTGGCACTTTAAATTCCACCCTTAATCTTCTCTGAACGAAGGAAATGAACTTAGAGTCAATAAAGCTTGTAACAACAACAGTTTTTTAACAATATCAATACTGTTGTTTACTAAATGAACAGAATAAATTGAATAGTTACATAACAATTGTAATGCAAAAACACTAGAAACGGCAACGTTCTGAAAATTGTCAATTCCATTGGGTCACTTGTGATTTTTAAAAAAATAATTCAGATTAATAAATTGCATTGTGCTATTTGCTCCTTGAAAAAGTATTTTTATTTGGTTCTACACGAATATCTCCAAGAAGGTTTTGAAAACCGTCATGTTCTATTGGATCACTCTGTATATTTAAACTAAGCAAATTTAATTGCATAATTCTGTATACTACATTTTTTTATTTTGTATTTGTTACATTGACTGTTGAATAAATTCATTCAGTAGAAGTCGGGCAAGTATTGGCTGATTTATCTACATTCGCTATTCTAAGTCATGGCTTGATTAATTAAACGGTGTTTTCTAAGCGATATGAACCAGAGCACTTTCCACTTAGAGGAAGGGAAGCCATTTGGATATTGTGACTGCTTTTACATGCACTTAGTCACTGCAATATCGTTACCCTTTTTCCATCATCGTCTTCAATCTAGCATACTACGTGTGCCGTAAGATGTGCTGGATTGCTATACTGCCTTTGCCCCATAAGAGCCTTTCAATCAAGTGCTTTGGCGTTAGAAATCATCATTTTAATATTTATATGTTTTAACAACTGCATTAGCCGAAAATATGTTTATTGCTGTCGATTTTAAGACTTATTTTCTACATTGTTCATCATTACTCCCCATTATATAAATGTGCTCAAAAGAACAATCTATTGGAAGAGTTTGATGTTTGGTTACTAAGTTATTTACTCCAAATTTGTTCAAATATTAAAGTGGCTGGCCGGAATTGGAGTTTTGCTTGAACTTGCTTTTCCGAGGGTTTTTCTTTGTGCTGAAAATAAAAATGTCGTTCACCAAACTCCTAAGGAACTCCAAACTGTTTTGTATTAGCAGCATTTCGGTTTGTTCGTTGTCACGAGGACCTTTAGCAACGGGAGTAAAGTCCGCCGCGTAGAAGCTGCGTAAACTAAGCGAATTCCTCACCTAGTAGAGTGTTCTAAAAAGAATATAAAATAAATTAGGCCTTATTAATTAATAAAATGAAATAAGTATCATTACTGTGTTGCACCAGGGGGAACAAAATTAGAATTCTTGCAATCTATAAATATCAAAAAAAGAAAAATCATATTTTTATAACTATTATTATTGTTGTTGATATTAAATCAGGAAATAATGGCATATCATTAATAAAATGAAATATGTGACCACTGATAAACATAGTTATACTGCGTGGGTATTATTAAACGTTTGTAAATGTAACCATGTTTATGAACTGAGTCCTTCATATCATCTTTACATTCATTAAATAGAGAGAAATCACAGAAAGGTTCGAATTTAACTGTGTATTTAAGATGATGTTCTTATGTTTCAATAAAACAAAAAGTTGCTATTTAAAAACAATTACAATGTATTGAGCAAACATACAACATAATCAACAATAAGCAAACGAAATTTTCATTAATTTTCATTGACTTTGAAATTTAATTTAAATGTTATTATAGTAAAAGCATGTAACGCAAACGTTTTCTGGAGATTATTACAGAGCGCTCTTATATTACAAATGTAATTCTCAAACACACATTAGACTAATATTTCACATGTTTTATCTTCACGATGATACTTTTGTTAAATATAAAACATATGCATTTGTAAATACAGTTTATTAGCTGAATTAATTTGTCCTTTTACTTTAAAATAATATAGAGAAAGCTCATCTTAAGAGCGCGTTTTAAATTTCGGTTTTCAAGTATAGCCATACTCTTAATGGTCTAATTACCTTGTTTTGGGCACTATTTTTCTTATTTTATTTAAATGGTATATAAGGAATTTCGCTGACAAAAAACAAATATAAGCGCCGCAAGAGTATTTTTTAAATTTTTAGTTTCAGGTAAACCCCCCTTATTCATAATCTGATTTCACAATTTTCCATAAACTATTTTTCTCATTGTATTTCAATGTCTTTTACTGATTTTCTTTTAAAAACATTTTGAATTGCAGCCGCTAGAGCGATTATGAAATTTCGCTTTAACCCTCACTCATTTTTCAGGATTACCCCAGCTTCTAATGGCTCAATTGCCATGACTTTCGGAAACTACTTTTATCGATATATTTTAAAGAAATATACTGAATTTTGTTGGAAAAAATAAAAAGTTCTGCCACTAGAGCGATTTTTAATATATTTATAAATGCATGCTTTAGATTAATCCCCACCCGAATTTATTCAATTTTTCTGGATAACAAATTCGATGAATCGGTTGTTAACTGATGATTAAATGTCGAGTTTCGTTGAGCAAGAACAAAAATTGCGACTGCTAGAGTGTTAACAGATATATATATATACATTTAATAGAATCATAAAACACTCCTGTGGAGATATAACAAACTATTTAAAACGCACTAGAGGTGACACTATTAAAAATATTATACGAGTATATATCATTGTCATTTGGGTACTTAGTAGGTAGGAAGGATGTAGATTTGAAAAAAAAGTTTCAAAGCTCGTTTCATGGGTAAACCGTAATAGCTGAATTAAAGAAAATGAACATTAATGAAGCAAGGTGTCAATAACGGTAGAAAAAAGAAAATGTCCCTGAGCTCATAAAATAAGATACACTGCTTTATTTAGAAATATACAACAGAACCGCAAAAGTGGAGTTTGTCAATTAAAACTTACCATGACCGATTATAAACCAGATTTCTCTCATTTTTCTCTCCCCTGAAAAGTAGACTTTTATTTTTCTTTAGAATCTCATGTCTGGATATCAGCACAACAGAACGTGACCTGTAAACCAGATAACTTTGTTGCTTTCTGTGCTCGATTCCCGGCACGATCTCTCAGGAGCTTTTGTATGTCGAAAGAACAATTTCTTACTTACCACAGATTCATGCGGCGTTCCTATTCATCTTATACCTATATTCCAATAAAGCATTGCATGTAGCTGTTTAAACTGGCAATTCATAAGCCAAAAGCACAAATAACTATCGACAAGGCAAGCAGAAATATACAAATTTAATTGTTATTCTAAATTAATGTTTGCCTTCTGCTTTACAATGGAAATTCAGTTTCTTTAAGAAATATGTATTTTCTACATTTTCAGTCCTATTACGCAATTCATATCATATCCCATAGAGTTCATTACACTTTGTATTCATAAGCATTTTCCTAGTTCCTTGATAGTAGCCGCCGAAAAAAATGCATTTGTACCAGTTCCTCTACAATATGTCTTGTCACTTTGGACAGTTGCAAAATATTTTTAAGTAAGCTGTTCACTGATATCTTACACTTTTTTCGATAAAAATGTTTTCTTAAAAAATTATACGCAAATTAATTTCATTTACAATAACTATAATTTCCAACCATAGGTCTTCATTCTAAAGTGTGGCTTTGTAAGGTCTTCAAGATAGCTTTCCGAGTCTGAAGGCCGTATATTTTAGCGCCATGTTCCCTAGACCTTGTATACAGTAAATTTCATGACAAAATGCAAGGTATGAAGTTCAGCAACGTGTAGCGACTTGAACGCAAGTTAATTAAAGACCCAAGTTAACCGAAGCTCTTAGCCGGGTTTTCCTTCCCTGGTAAACACTTGTTGGGAACTTGTTGGGGCAACAAAATGAATAATTGCACTTGTTCGCAAGTTGCGTGTGTGTCACGACAGACGTTTATTGTAAAGTGGGCGTCATAGAGTTTGAAAAGGCAACAGGTGAGTTGGAAGGCTGGCAAAATGCTGCTGCGAAAATAAATGGAATTTTCTGAGTACTATTTCACCTAAGGTTGGAGATTAATTGTGTTTTTATATACTATTGCATGTGAACTTGTACAATGTAAAAGATTATACACATATTGAAGAAAATAATACATTCAATCTAAGACATTATTCCTTCTTGAACGGTTTCAGAAAAATAATCGCAATAAAACCTTAACGTATTTTCATGAAAATATTTTAAAATGTTCTAGATCATTATAAGCTGAAGTTTAAAGTAAGCCATTTATGGTCATATTTTAATACATACAGAGTGGCCTATGATGCCTCAGTAGTAAAAACAGGCGTTTAACACTAATTAAAAAAAATCATACAATTTTGCTATACATTGCCAAAAGGAAATTTGAAAAAAAAAAAATCACTCTTCAGCTCCAAAAAGTTAAGTAGCAATATTGTAGATAAAAGTATTTGTCGGTCCTGGTGTTCTAGTGATAACTATACTTTCCTCGTAGGCCCAAGGTCATGTGTTTAAACCCGACCAAGGTCGATGAATTTTTCTGGCGTAAAAATCCTAAGTATGGCTTCCTTCGAAAGAGGTTAAAGCCGTAGGTCCGTGTCGTACATTTAAGGCATGTAAAAGAACCTCAAGCCTGAAAGAAGAGGCCTCTGAGCAAAATTTGTCGATCGTTTCACGTCCTGAATTGAACGGAACGCTAATAATCAAAGTTGTTAAAGAGCATTCGTAAATAAACCAAATAAATAAATAAAATCATATGATAAAAACAATATATGGAAAATTAAACATTTTTCTCTCTCTTCTCTTGGCTACTGTTGTATTTATTGTTTTGTTTTGTAAATTATCATTTACAATTTGCGCAATTTAAAGTAAAATAAACATCATTTGTGACTTATGTAATGTAAAGCAAGCATTTGAGTACATTTCACAGATGCCTCCTATACCCGAGATCGCTGGTTCGAACCCGGCCAGGACCGATGGATTTTTTTTCGGGCGTAAATATCCTAAGTATGACTTCCTTCGGAAGGGAAGTAAAGCCATGGGTCCCGTGTCGTACATTTACGGCACGAAAAAGAACCTCAAGCCTGAAAGAGAGGCCTCTGAGCAAAATTTGTCGGCCGTTTCACGCCCTGAGTTGAATGGGACGCTGATGACCTGAGATGTTAAAGAGCGTCCATAAATAAATCAATCAAAAAAAAAACATTTCACAGAACCTATCGCTACGCCCTGCAGCCGGGAAAGGAGATTTTTGGACGGAGACAGATTAAGAAAAGTTTGGATATTGCATCATTTCTACTGCATTCCCTTTCCGTGTTTCTACTTCAATTCGCTTGAACCTAAATTGTACTTCTACGCATTTGGAAAAACACTAATTAATACAAATACTATGTAATTTGCTGGCATAAACCTGCGATATGAGATTTCAAATATCTAATGCAACCTTCCAAAGATCTACGCTTCGAGCCAACTTAAGAATTATCAGTTTAAAGGTACGTTTTGTGTTTACGGTTAAGTTTTGAATATTTTAATGAATATTTTACAATTTTTTTTAATTTTTCAATGGTTCCTGACATGAAAAATTATCTAGTTCATTTATAAAACTGAAAAAAAAACCTCAAAATATAAGTTTAAATTAAAAATGTTGAAGAGAATAAAGTCATATATAGCAACGCATTAATCAAGCATTGTAAATAGCAGTACATCCCGGGCTTTCACTTAAAAACTCTCCCGTATGCGCGGTGTTTTGATTCTCGGCAGCTGGGTATGTCGAGGCCGCCCGAGAACATACTTTAAACTTTGAATTTAAAAGTGTATAAAACCGTACCTCGTAGTAGATGCTGGAAATGGCATCTCCCTGCGGGTAAACAGGCCATGTATCGGGAAAACACATTGTGATTGACACGTTTAAAGTACCATTACTATAATGTTTCTGATTTCATTTGTGATATTTTCCTTTACCTTGCGTTATAAACGCTGTCCTTCAGGCAACTCAAAGGTAAAAATCACACACTGTTATGTCAAATCTGGTGAACGAGAGGGTCATACACCAGCGGAATTACTCTTTCTTCAAACACTTCCTTACTGCTGACTCCGCTGCTGTTTGAGCAGTTGCAGAATTCTGTTAAAACCTCCCATAAGGTCTCTCTTCTTCTTCTGTAGGCGTGCTGAAAAAATGGGATCAAAATATTCCTTCTGTACCTTTCTGCATCTATTGTCGTCTCGTAAAAATCGCACCGATAATATCCTTGCGCTAACAGCACATCAAACTCCACTTTCTTATCATAAAGAGGGGTTTCCCGTACACTATGTGGATTTTTTGTTCACTAGCAGAGCATATTTTGATTGTTCACACGGCCGCTTTCTGAAAAGAACAGAAGCATGGGTGTTTTATACCTTCATTCACAGATAGGGGGAAAAAAAACGTTCACAATAACACACTCTTGCTACTGGGTCGCCTTGTTTTAAACAACAAACACGTGTACTTTTGTACAGTTTGAGTTTAATAATTTTGTTGCTTTATGTGCAGAACTCACTGAAACCCCCGCTTGTTGTGCTAATTTCGGGAGTACACCAGGTCATGGCTGGGGTAGCTTTCTGCACACTTGCGAGAAAATAACATTTTACACATAATAACTGAACATTTGTACAGGAAAATGACGTTACACTCATGAGAAAGTTACATAAAATTATTTACTACAATTACTCTAATTAAATATGAGGGTGGCAGCGCATAAATACTGTCTCAAACTCTACGTACCTTTTTCATAACAAAGTGCATAAATGAAATGTTCGACAACATTAGTATACTGTTTTTGATAAATAAAATATTATATTTTTGTAATAAAAATGGAAAATAAAGCAATTCGCAAGGAAAAACAAAACTTAATAAAAGACAGAAATAGACACATAAATAGTACAATATTTTAAACCGTTTGTACTCTCCTTCAAAGGCCACATTACACATTAATTGCTTGACATATGATAAAAATAACTAAAATTATTAAAACCATAAACAGACATATTGTAATATATTTTATTTAATAGAACTTCTAACAATTACCTTTTACTACATTAGACAAAATGAAATTTTATTACATATTTGTTTATTTATTTCATTAAATTTTAATACTCAAAAAAAAGGCTGGCTTTAAATTAGTTTTCGTATTAAAACTATTTTGTACTTTATTACAAATATTCAAAATGCTCAAATATTTATTGATTAATGTAATGAGTAGCAAATGAAAACAAAAGAGCTACTACTAAACTATGGTTTGTTTCCTTCACTGTTATGAGAAGTTGCTGAATTATATTTGAATTGATTATGTTGACTGCTGAACAGCGTGTTGGGTTAATATTGCTCTATGGGAACAATCAGAAATCCACAAGATAAGATGCAGACAAATTTCAACGTCAAATTGTATCCCAACTAATGCACACATTTAAAACAGCATTAAGAGCCAGTTGTATAAAGAGTTAGCTTTTGAGTTTAGGGCTTACAATTAACCATCGGTTATACTTAACTTGGAAATGTTGGTTGTATAAACATTAACCTAAGATTAGTTCGTCTTAACCTTAGATTAAATCTAACTGACGAAATTTCAGTCACATTTATTTTAATTTCATGTAGATAAAATTTCACTGTGCCTTCTGCGGCCAGGCCGCCTGCCTTCTACAGCCACGGTCTAAACAGAACAGCTGAGCAGATAACATCCGCTTCCTCCCAGCCTCCAACTCATTGTCACAGCATCTGGCAGCTCCCATCAGCACTGTAACTTCAGGCTCTACTGCACAAGAGAGAGGCCTAAGCACATCTTGCGACGAATCACCTAACTTCAAGACCTCTTCATTACTACCCATGAAAGATTCTTCTCCCGCGTCACAGGACACACAGCTCCCAACACCACAACCGAAATAGTCAAGAACTGGTCGCCTCACACCCTCGGCGCGTTGGAGCAAGCATACACGGAAGCTAGAGCTATGCACCAGACCTCAGACAGCAACACAATTGGCAAAATTGAATCAACTTTTCAAATTTCATTCACAACAAACTAAATATGACTAAAGTGAAAAGAACCACTCCTGCAATTCCCTTATTCTCACCACTTTAATTCCCGTGCGGTCAAGCTGCGCCTTGGTCAAGGTTGCCTCCAGGCAATCTATTCTATCAATTACTGCTATGCATTGTAACTTGGGGGACCTCACTACCAGCTTCTTTCTATCCTACTTCGCTTACTTTCCCCTCTTTCTTGTTATAACTTGTTATTCTTTATCCGTTGTTTTAAAAAAAAATATTGAAAAAAGTCAGCATCTCGAACTCCTTATGCAGAACATCACCCAGATTCAGGATAACTCACAATCATCAACTCCTTTTCCTTCCTCTTGAGTGCGCTGGAGGAGGCGAACACAGAACATCTGCAGTGCATCAACCATCACTTGGACAGTAAAACGCAGAATCCACGACAGCATATATTCAACATGTACAGTACTGTAGAACTTTCAGGCAACAATATCCACCAGCACTATATTTCAAGAACTGCAGAAAAATATACATACCATATTGCGGCCACCTTCACTTCCACCACTGGACAGTTCATGGTTGACAAGCGCCAGAAATTTACACAGTAGTAATAATCAATATGACTAAAGAAAATGATATCCCAATCAGATTTCCCCAGATTTCCCGGCCCATGTTTGTACCCGAGATTCATCCTTTAACCGCTCATGGCAATTGGCCGACAGCATTTCGATCCCCAGCTAATAACAAGGGTGCTCACGTGGGACCTCATTATTCCCTTTCTGTCCGTCACTTCCTTTCAACTTCTCGTAAATGCTTCTTTTCTCAAGAGAAAACATGTAAGCGACATACAGCTCCACCTGAATCTGCTCAATATCAATAAAAACAGATTTATTCATAATCTTTGATTAAACATTAGCATTCTCTAGTGTTAATAGTACTACTAATTAAACGTAGTCCATGTATCAGCTGATTTGTCCACATTCTAGCTCCAATACTTCATCTCCGTTTTTAGTAACATTTATAAATATTTAACAACAGCAGCTCTTTATCTTAACTTCATGTGTAATGATTAAATCTCTTAAGCTTGTATGCTATAGCGGTTTCACACTGGTCACAAATGTAAATCCTCACTCTCGCTGTATAAATTTGTCTCTTTCTACAGTTCCCTTTCCTCGCTGTTTGAGACCAGAGTTACATAGCTCAGGTTGGTATCCCGTGAAGTTATACTCAAAGATAAATGTTATTTAAAAATGTACTTATACAACATTAAGAATATCTTGTACTATTTGAGGTGCTTTTATTAATATGTCAATATTGTTAAGGGACTGCAGGTTTATCAACTAAAAAGAAACACTAAAATAATTTCATATTTCGTTCTAAGTTTCAAATAAACATACATACTTAGTGTTTGGATATAAAACAGATGATATATGTGACCGCGGGGGAACATGACGCCACCACTCCCAAAAAAAAAGCTATTTGATGAGAAATGGGGGAGCATTGTTTATTTCCAAGAATTAAGTCATTGGTTTTCGACTGTCGTTTAATTCCACGCATATTTGAACACATTTGCATTATGAAACATACACTATTCACTTAACAGAAATACCGATATTGCTGGTGCTACCACTGCCACAACAATGCCATCGCTACTGCGAGAAGGGAACTGAATGGACTAGGGGAAAGATTGCAAAAGTGGGGAAAAATGAAACGGCTTCAGTAGCTCATTTTAAAGTTCACTTTGCACAACATAAATTCACTTCAATTCACTGCTAATCGTTTTGAAATTACCAGTATGTATTTATCGAATGTGATGAATGTTTTCGGAGAGAATGTGCAAAAAAGTAACTGTTGTGCAAAAATGTTTTATGTAATAACGTCATCGGTGTAATAAAAGAAGGCATGAGTTCAAAGTAGAAAATCGACTTTGAAAGTAATTTAATTTTATTAATATCTTTATTATAGACATTTAAAGAACTACTGCATTACTACATGTACAGTAGTACATGTTTTCAATTATGTTATAAGCTAGCCCTTTAAATAATGACTTATTTTCCCTTCATAAAAGAGAAAGTAATTATTTTGGAGTTTTGTGTTAAAATTTAAAAATTATAAGTTTCACATATTTTATTTATAATGATAATTTGCTGAACTGTTTTGATATTTGTTTCAGTCACAGGAATAATTATATCACCGACCTGGATACGGATGCAGACTCAGAATACATGCTGGAAATGTTGGCAAGACTTGGGCAGTCCATCATCCGAGCTAACGACCTGGAAAAGTAAGTTTCTCCTCTACTCTTTGAAGATGCTTTCATTAACACAACCATCTCTTTCCGTCGTATTACTTGACTTCCTCAACATTCTTAATGACATGTGGGCGAGATTTTTCTTGCGAGGTCTTTGTCCTTCAGAACAGCTGACAGACTTCAAAAATACCGCCACGGTTGGCCGAGGTCGTTAAGGCGCGGACTCATAAGTAGGAGGTCTGCGGTTTGAATCCCGCCAGGACCTCTTCGACTGAGGTTTTTTCCAGGTTTTCCTCAGTCCTCATAAATGGCAAATGGTGAAACATTTCCTTCCTTTAAAAAAAATCCTTTCCCAATATACCATTTCATCTCATGTATCATCAGTGTGCACAGCCTGTGGTGCCTCAGTAGTAAAAATGGGCTTTAAACACCATTAAAAAAAGACTTCAAAATAACTAATATATTTCTCTCTCTCTTTTATTTTCAGCATTTTTGTCAATATACGTATGTTTACAATTTATGAACATAATTCCCAGCAACAAAAACCATTATTGTCTCCACCTTAGAACATAAAACAGGTATTTGATAAAACTCAGACAGTTTGTATCCAGTGCTTAAGAGAATGTCAATGGTTAAACTTGTTATTAATCGTATAACTTGATTCGTTGGGTTGCTTCAAACTGATTAACTACAAATTATTTTTTAAGAAAAATGTACTATAAAAACATACGTCATCAACCATTAGTAGCAGCCTTTGCACGGATATAACTTTTGGGATATTGAAGAAAGAAATTTGGTTCACTTTACAGCTAAAAGTGAAAAATTAAGTTGAAGCTGTGAAGTAATCACATCCAAGAAGTGTACAAAACTATGATGTAACATCAACACAATGGTGGACTTCATATGGCTAAATAAATGAAGCAGCGTGTTCACGATTAAGTCTTTGCTTGACAACACAGTCCTGTTTTGGCACCGAGTGCTTTTCCTATGTAGAAGAGAGTTGAGAATGTCTCGTTAAACTAAAAGGTTTTAACTTTCGTGAGGGTCAGATAGTTTTGGAGCAAATTTTTCGTGTTTTCCCAAACAAATATGAACAAAACTGGGAAAAATGAAGTGGCAACTAAAAAATATATATTCCTTTAAGTTGGAACAAATTACGCCATAGTCGAAATGCTTATAGGTTCCTAATTCAATTAATTCAATCGCAAATCAATCTGACTTAGGCTTTTCTTGGCATTCTTCAGTCCCAAGGGTAAATGTGAGAGGTGTTCTGATGGAAGGATATTACTGACAGTTTTACGAGCGGTTACACTAGTGACTCACTTTCTGAAATGCCTTTGGGCCGGCCATCTTGCATTTGGGTATTTTTCGTGGTTTCCTCTGGTCACTTAGGCGAATCCTCTGCTCTCCCATTTCATTTCATAGTTCAGTTCTAAGGAGAAAGCGCTAATCTAGATAGGCTAGTGCTGTGTGACGTGGCGATGGGTTTCCGCTTGGAGAATTCCTGGTCTAGCGTCTGGTGGGTTCTTCTTGAGACCTCCTCAGGATACAGTTGTGGCTACCGTAGGCCCGCCGGAATATGGGATTTACTGTCTAAGGAAACAGAGATTGCGCCTACGTCCGTGTATTGCCCACTACTGAATCTCTTCACCCGATATCCTCCTCATCTCATCTCTTCCTCCTTGGGGGTGCAGGTACAAAAGGCGCCGTCAGAGTGACCGAGTGCTTATACAATTCTAAAGATCCCAGTAATCCATAAAATTGCTAAGCGACATATGTAGAGCACAAAAATGCCTAGCCCTATACAGCAAAATGAAATACTGATACATTTACTATATCCATCGCTTTGGTATCAATCGCTGCTTTTCTATTGCATATTGAAACAAATTAAAATAAGGAATGGATATTCCTGCTATATTTTTGTTCGTGCAAACCGCCACTGCACATCACAAGAGCGTCAAGGTAGCTTTCTAATCGTAAATATTTATTTTGGAAATTAGAAAGGTTGACTATATATAAGAAGTGTAAACTCTACTGAGCGATATATCAGCTGGAAGAAAGCGAGAAACTCACAGCTGGAGGCATATCCCGACCGCCTTGTGAACTGGTAGCTAACATCCAAGTAATGTATAGGCGGGAGATAAGAATTGTTGATGTTTGTAGAAATGTAATAGACATATATCAGTATGTAATTTGTTTTATGATTCAATTTCTTCGTATGTATACATAGAGCCATTTCAAATTCGGTACCTAACAGTGAAAAAGAGTATGATTTTTGCTATGCTTTTATTTTCCAAAATATTCTGCATTGCTTTTGTGCTATTTGTGAAATCATTTTCTTAATAATAACAATCGTCATTTAGCTTTGTTACTAAATTTTCACCTAATAATAAAGTCATACCGATTTTCAGCGAGTTTCATAATAGAAACGATTGTATGGAGTCGTGCATTGTCCTAATGAAAATTTGATTTTTTAATGATAAGCTCCGAATTTTTTCCACGAATTGTTTTTCTCAGTTGACTCAGAAGATTCATTTACATAACATTTAATATCATTTGATACTTTGGTAGGTTGTCAATCAGTAATATCCTATTAGAATCCCAGAAAATGTAAATTTTAAGCTTTGCTGTTGAGAGAACTGCTGTTGTCTTTTTTATGCCTAGGAATAACCACATTCCATTGTTTCGATTACTTTGACTTTGACAGTAATACCAAGATCGACTCCATTCCTCAGACCACAATGCAGAAAATTGGCGGCCCTCGTTGCCCAGCTACTGCCAATAGCACAAGCGAAAATTTTAGGCATTATTACATAAGATGATATTATTTATTAAAAAATATATCGAAGGTTTTCAATAATCTGAAATTGTTTACAAACAATATTTCTCATATGTAAACGAAGCATAAATTAATATAAATTTCGCTTACATAAAATTATCCATGTACAACAAATAGTTAATAAACTACTGGCCATTCCCGTTTACTGCAGTGCATTAAGTAATGAATTAATAATAAAAACAATAATTATAAAACCAACAACGTGCATAAATAGAAATAACTTAATCAAGTATTTTTCATTAGTGTAACAAGTATAAAAATTATTTTAAGAAAATTTACTGTAGTGCATAATTAATGAATCATTTAAACACAGGTGCACCTGTATACAAATTCGACTTTGGCGTTTTTAAAGCCATACAAATATAAAATAGTTAGCCACGTATTACCTAATAACAATGCTTTCTACAAATAGAGGAAATAATTTTGACCAAACTACTGGAAAAAGCAATGTAATGCAAAATACAATTTACTTTATATATATATTTAATGACTGTAAAGTTTAAACTCTTTCCGTTTCTTGACCTTCTCTCCAGGTTCATCTGAGGTTTTTCTTTTTTGCTCTCTGGTTTTCAAGTTGTTTTTGTCAAATCCTTAGCCACATTTAACACTTTCGTATAGTTGTACATTGGCTAACACTGTAACATACTTCCTTACAATGTTTTTTAAAGACATACCACAACTGCATTCATAACCCATATTACTCACATGATATGCAATAAGCTGAACTCCCAATGTTACGACAGCAATTCTCTGATTTTTCAAATTCAAAAACTCAGTCTGATAACCACTACTAAACATAAGTTTATAAATTTCACAACACAAACATATTATGAAGCCAGGAGGGCACTTCAGTTCACCTCCATTTAATTGCCTAATGTAAGAAAAAAGATGTTCCTTGTCAGAATAAAACATAAATCTTCATTAGTTTGTAATTGTTTCTTACACTTTATGTATTTTTCAGTTTATCTCACGTTTATAAAGCTTTCTTACTTGTGTAACTAGCAATGCATATTATCACGTGAGTTTCACAGCGTAGCATAGAAATGCAGCCTGCAGGTATGTCGGGCACTATGACTGTTGAAGATCAAAAGTCTTGCATTAATATCGAAACTTAGGTGGTAAATACGCACAGAAAGTGTATGGCGAGTTCACAGTTGCCCGTGGTACAGTTTCTCGTTGGGCTAATGGTTTTCATATTGGTGGTGTCAGCATAGACAATGAACCAAAACCAGGAAGGCCGAAAACATCATCAGGTGAACAAAGTGTGAAACTTGTGACGGATGCGTCGAGTGACATATGAAGAACTTTCAGAAGCCAGAGTTCCTCCACCGTCAGTATTCCGCCTTTTCATAAATGATTTTCAAAGGAGAAATATTTGTGCGCCATATGTTCTTTACTTCTTGGCTGCTGAACAGAAGTGCTACTTGCTGAAATAAAGATTCAACGTTGAAGGTCAACCATTCTTGTGTCGAATCGTCGCTATTGATGGAACGTGAATTAGAAACTTTGTGCCGGAGTTGAGTCTGAGTTGAGAGGTTCACCTTCCCACGACAAGAAAGGGGGGGGGGAACGAAAGGTCAAGCAAATGATCATTTTTGCTTTTAATCTCCAAGTAATCATTATGACAGATTAGAGTCTAGTATAGAACAAGTGTCACGGCAGTGTATTATCTTGAATTCATGTAAAAATGCACAATAACTGACCTCAGTTGCTCGAGGATACGCCATTCGTCCTCCACAACAACACACCGGGAATGTTAGGAATGATGAACAAACTACGAGAATATGGATGGGCAGTATTACCTCATTCACTCTCCAGTTCACCATACTTCGATTTATTCCCATAGCTGAAAATACGCATGCGTGAACATTGTTTTCATTTTCTGGTGCTTTCTTCCGCCGTTACACCAGCCATTCGATAGATGAACAGAAGTGAGACTTTGCATGTAAGAGCACAGTTTCCCAAACGTTGGGACTTCTGCCATTGAGAAACAGAGAGACTATATTGAAATAATGTGAAAGGATGATGTCAAAAAAAAAAAAAAGTATAAGTAAAAAAATTATGTGCATTTTTTGTAAAATGACACTCGAGTAATAAGTCCAGGATGGAATTGATCAACAAATTAGCGGATATAGGGAAACTATGAATCCTCTTCCACCTAATGGTTGGACTTTTGTTTAGAATAAAACGAAGCCTCCATAAAGTATTTTCAGTCCAGAGCTGTGGTAACCTTAGAATGAGATTAGCTGACGGTACTGAGTCAAAAACCGTACGCAACGAGCTTGTTGCAGAGTATTTGCCATTGTACGAACCAGGATAAGTTTGGCGTTGTTATTATTATTATTATTATTATTATTATTATTATTCCAATTAAATTTGGTATATATACCGTATTTACACGAATCTAATGCGCCATCGAATGTAATGCGCACCGCAAATTTTAAACTTAAATCAGAAAAAAACATTTTGGCATCTTAGAGATAAGTTCTTCCGCTGCATAAAACGATCTGAACACAGAATTTAAAAGTGGACTGTTGTTACATCTTAGAGCACGTAGGACAAAAACCATCGCTCCTGCTGTTGTCAGGACAGTTGGCGTAGGTCAAAGAAGAAAACGTTATTTCTTATGTCACAGGTTGGTCTTCTTTTTCCTTTCATGTATGAGAAAAAAAAAAAAATTATCAATGTCAGGATGTCTTCTTTTGCGAGGATCACTGAACTTCTTCCTACAACTTTAGTTGCAAATATTGCTAATTTCTGTTACCGCTACAAGCGAATGTTGCTCTCAGCTACATTGAGCCCTCTGCTATCATTTTTTTTCAGCATAAAGAATTACTTTACGCTTGAAAGTAGCATCATAAGGTATTCTCTGTTGCCCTCCATATTGCGACTACCTGCTATTCAAACGCTCTATCCAATAATAGGCCAACAATAAATGTAACGAAGTCGAGAATTGTAGCAATGCATTGAGACGTGATAAACGATTAATTTTAATGAAGTTATCAGCGAACTACGGAACGGATTTGCACTCGAATCTAATGCGCACCACAATTTTTAATACTACATTCAAACGTGTGCATTAGATTCGTGTAAATATTGTATATAGTGAATTTTAATATGAGTAGTTTGTCCTTGAGCGTAGTTCAAATTGACAATATCCTAATTAATACATTGAACACATTATCTTCAAACTATCTTTTGGTGTTTAAAAGATCCCTACTCTGACATCATTTATATATATAGGAATAAACTGAAAACTGATAATAGTCAATAGTACACGTTTCCAGTCAGTTCATTCAGAGTATTGCAGATATGAAAATATTCGTTCATTTTGTTCTGCAGCTTTTTACATTCTAAGGACAACTGCTGCGGTTGGGCAAATAGCCCATTCTCTACACGTTGTTGAATCGCGTGCAAACTCATGTGACCTGGCAGAAAGAGAGGGCCAGTTGTGGACTTTACCAGCGGATGTGAGCTTCTCCCCCCCTCTGACCATCACGTGATATGTGCCTGCCTCACGTCTCACAGCCGCGTGAGAAACCATGTTCCTTTTTGGGGTATCATCTGCTTCGGCGACATGGTGGGCTCAAAATTCTGTTTCCGGGAAGGGTGGCAGAACTATGCGAACGCTTTATACGAACCACACAGCAGTCTCTTCTCTCCCTTTATTCTCTTGCAAGGAGAGAAAGAAATGGGAATGAAAGTAGAAAATAAAGATTAAAGTGAAGGAAAGAATAAGGAGATGGTAGAACGTACTACTATCAATACATAGATAGTTCAATAAAGTTAACAATATAAACATAGTATATGTGATTATTAAACTTATCAATATATTTATATAATTAGTCCATCCTTTGCGTAGATACTCTCACCCTCACTGTATCGCCACGGGTGGCCGAGGTCGTTAAGGCGCGTACTCTTGAGCGGGAGGTCTAGGGTTCGAATCCCGCCAAGACCGTTCTCCCTGACTGAGTTTTTTTCCAGGTTTTCCTCAATCCTCATAACTGGAAAATGCCGGGGAGGTACCCTAAACTTAGGCCTGGAACGCTTCCTTCCTTAAAAAAAAAAAATCCTTTCCCAATTTATCATTTCATCTCATGTATCATCAGTGTTCACCGCCTATGGTGCCACAGTAGTAAAAATGGGCGTTAAACACTGTTAAAAAAAACCCACTCTTTAGGTCACCAAGTTTCTCTATACCGATCAAGTTCGGCGTTGTTTTGCTACATAATAAGGCAGAGAAAGGCAGAAGGATTTGCCCCTCATGCTCGGAATCGGAAGACTGGGTGAAAATTTTGACTAAGTGCGCTCAGACAGAAGATGCAAGACTAAAGTTTCTCCAGGATTCATTTTTGACTTCCAGTACGGGGAGGCTGGTATATTGGGATTTAATTGTAAATACACAAAACTGGTTAAACCTGGGCATTTTCTTAAATGAAATACACAATTTTAGGGAAAAGATATTTCTGTAAACATTGTACATAAATAATATGAAGAATTTATATGAATATCAGAATTATTGCACATATGTCTGTTTCGCGCGCGCGCGCGTGTGTGTGTTCTTGTTAATGTTGCTGTTTTGGAATTAATTTCAGAAATGAAGTATTTTACGAGACCATGAACGGTCCTGCGACCCAGCGACTGTGATGTGCATTATACGTGCTTACGCGAATCTAATGCGCACCTTTTTGTCCAGATGTAGTATTCAAAATTGTGGTGCGCTTTAGAATAGATGACGTATTGGATGCAATTCTCGACTTCGTTACATTCGTTGTTGGCCTATTATTGCGTAGAGCGTTTGAATAGTAGATAGTCACGAAATGGAAGGCAAACAGAGAAGAACATCTTATGATGCTGCTTTCAAGCATAAAGTTGTTCTTTATGCTTGAAACAAATGATAATAGAAAGGCAGGCAGAGAGTTCAATGTAGCTGGGAGGAACAGGGCGGCAACAGAAATTAGCAATATTTGCAATCTGTAGGAAGAAATTCACTAATCCTCGCAAAGGAAGACATCCTGACTTTGAAGAGAAAAGTTTTGGAATTTATACATAAAAGGAGGAAGAACGGGCAATCTGTGACATAAGAAATAGCTTTTTCTTCTTTGATCTACCCCAACTGTCCTGACAACAGCAGGAACGATGTGTTCCAAGATGTGTTCCAAGATGTAACAACAGTCCACTTATAAATTTTATGTTCTGATCGTTTTATGAAGCGGAGGAACTTAACTCTAGGATGCCAAAATATTTTTTCTGATTTAAGTTTAAAATTTAGGGTGCGCATTACATTCGATGGCGCATTAGATTTGCGTAAATACAGTTTTTAACTCTTCCAGTTTCGCATCAAAGATCAAAATCTTAGATTTCAAATACTAAACTCTCCATCAATAATATTTTTCCACTGTTAAGTATTTATATATTTGACCAAGAAATATGAATTTACATTTTCTGATGTAATGATACTTCCGGACCAAAGTGAAAACTACGTTTTAGAAGGAAACTTCCTTCAAATGTTCCAGTTTCTATTTTTCATTCTATGAATTTTCTAACGGCACTTCATGTTTCCAAGGTCTTTAAACAGCTACGGACATTTATCAGAAGCATGGTCATTTTTAGTCAGTCTATGAACCACTCATCTGGCTGATGTTGATGTCCAAGAACCCCTGTAACAGAACAAGCATCTTTTAAAACAATTTAAATAAATAAGTCTTTAAAACCACTATAAATAAAGAGTACTGGTGGAATAGATGTTTTCCATATTGACTGGACTTGCGTTGCTATTCAAATATTTTGGCATTTGATTTGTGTCCAATAACAGCACTGTTGTGTTACTGCTTGTAAAAGTAAAAACGAAATTTCATGTGCGCTCGGACAGATATTTCATTTTAAGAAGCTTTACAAGTCGTTAGCATTAACTGCAACAGTTTTCTGAATACATGTGCATAAAATCATATTTCGGTGGTTAATATTTAATTGCTTGTTAATCTTCTCTGTTATCTTTCGACGTCTTCGTAAATACAAGTAATCAAACCTTTGCTTAAAATACTAAATTAATACGCTTTACAAAATTTAATTCGACTTTGTGTACACTCTAATATTGGTATAGTAATTAACACAGATGGAAGTTAGGAAAATTTCTTTTCTATCTGTGTGGATGTATTTAAGTCAGATAGAAATGAAGAAGTTTCTATTGCCTTGGGGTCGGTAGGGGAAGTTTATATCTTGTCTTTATTGCTTATTTTGGCTTCTGTTGCCTATTTTAAGGCTTAAAACCTTCTCTCTCTCTCTCTCTCTCTCTCTCTCTCTCTCTGTTTTGGATCACTATGGATCTTTTCTGCGGTTATTAGCATTTTAAAAATCACATAAAGAATTTTAATAAATCGAAGTGAAAAAAGTTTTAAAAATTAATTGGTATTTCACCTCACAAAAGTATCTATTGGGAATATTGTAATAAATTTATTTCTTTTGAAACGGTCAAAAACTTTCTCCTCGGCCCATTCACTTACACCTTTTAAATAACAAAACCTTCATAGTACGGTTACCTCGAGCTTATGAATACCAGGAAATATACAGAGATTGAAGGAAGCACTGTTGTTTTGAATAGTCCTGGCGAATGACCTTATATCGATCTGCGCGAGAAAATATTTAAACTCTTTATGTACTTCTTAAAATGCGAAAATAATTGCAGAAAAATCCATAATGATCCAAAACGGGATAAAATATTTTAAATCTTAAAATACACAATAAAAGCCAAAATAGGCCAAAAAAGGCCAAATAAAAGTGACACTACCAATCCCAAATGAAAGGAAGCATGTTCATTCTATCTAACTCTTAAATATGTCCAAACACAAATAGAAAAGGCATCTTGCCAAACTTCCGGGCTCTTTCATTAAATTTGATTACGGGCAGAACTCACTAGTATCAAAACTTAGTATAAATAATCAGTTTTACTTACATTTATTGTAGACTAACATATTCAAATTCAGCTGCAATAATGATGCTTTAGGCATTTTCTATATACACGCCGTACATTTTTTCAAGCTATAGCCTCATGTTTTTTCATGACATGTTGGTTGCATTTTTCAGAGTTTTTTGGGAAGGAGAAAATTAGATGATGTGTACGTTTCTTTTCTTTAATTTTCATTACCAAATAAGCTCAAACCTAATACACAATTAATGCACGTTATTGATATATTCTCATTTCGTCCTTTACTGGTCTACCTTATTAAAAACAGTTAACTCTAGCAAACACTGCAGTAAAATGGGGTTCTGTTATTTGGAGACGTAATATTTTTTCCCCTCTACTTGTGTGCTATATTAAGTACAATTTCTTTTAGCTGTTAGTGATCTTGAATTGCTGAATTTAGCTTACTAAAGTGCTTATGCAATGACAGTTACTGAAACAATTTTAGCAAATTTCAAAGAAAATATATGTACGAAGAATCTGTCGCACTTTCTCAGTACCGCCACTGGTGGCCGAGGTCGTTAAGGCACGGACTCGTGAGCGGGAGGTCTGTGGTTCGAATCCCGCCAGGACCGTCCTCCCTGACTGGGGTTTTTTCCAGGTTTTCCTCAGTCTTCATAACTGGCAAATGCTGGGGAGGTACCTAAACTTAGGCCTGGAACGCTTCCTTCCTTAAAAAAAAATCCTTTCTCAATTTATCATTTCATTTCATGTATCAACAGTGTCCACCGCCTGTGGTGCCTCAGTAGTAAAAACGGGCGTTAAACACTACTCAAAAAAAAAAAAAACTTTCTCAGTAGTCAGTTATTGATGGTTGTTAATGCTGCTTTTACGCAATCCTTTCGGAGTATGTGGGTTGCCTATATACGGCGAGATGTTTATACTCTTAAGACAACGTTTATACCCCTAGACAGAAGCTCGAAAAAACTTGGAACATTATTGTGTTCATTTCATATAAGATGAACAGAGATGACATCACAAGTTCTATCTGATAATGCAGGTAGGACATAACACTCCTTTGTTTCTGTTCATTTTAGTCGTACACTTAAAGCTAAAATTTAACATGTTTACAAAGCTCGAATTACATCTTTGGACAAAAAAAACCTAAACATTCCTAGAATCTCAAACATGCTGAAACATTTACATAGAGGGATGATGAATATATATCTGTGATTGGCGAATCATTTTAAGTGAAAGTATGTCACAATCTGCCAAAAATGGGAGAAACTCTGCTAGATATTATGATTCCAAAAGTTACTACAAAAAATGCAGTATTTTTATACAACCGTACCCAAGAATTAGTTACGTAAGCTTGGAGCAGTTCTGGCATCTACTACCTAGATATAGATTATGCTTTACCTTACAAATTTCTGAAGAAAGGTATTAAATTGCAGTCAGTTTTTCTTATAAAGTTTCTGTTGTTAGAAAAAAGATAAAGATATATAAAGTCTCTTTTTACAATAAAAGAACATTGCATAATTCCTGGACAAGAAAATCAGAAAAAGACGGAAACCTGATAAAGTAAATGACCAAGAAAATGCTGAAAAAGAAGGATGGTAATAAATTAAATCAGACCGTAAATGATATATTTTTATTTTATATGAGTGCGATTGCTGAGTGCTCTTTTGTATTGTTTTCTTAGTACTACTACTACTACTACTACTACTACTACTACTACTACTACTACTACTACTACTACTACTACCACTACCACTACTACTACTACTACTACCACCACTACCACTACTACTACTACTACTACTACTACCACCACTACCACTACTACTACCACTACCACTACTACTACTACTACTACTACTATTACCACTACTACTACTACCACCACTACCACTACTACTACTACTTCTACTACTACTACCACCACTACCACTACTACTACTACTACTACTACTACTACTACTACCACCACTACTACTACCACCACTACCACTGCTACTACCACCACTACCACTACTACTACTACTACTACTACTACTATTACCACTACTACTACTACTACTACTACCACTACTACTACTACTGCTACTACTACTACTACCACCACCACTACTACTACTACTATTACCACTACTACTACTACCACTACTACTACTACAACTACTATTACTACTACTACAACTACTACTATTACTACTACTACTACTACCGACACTACCACTACTACTACTACTACTACTACTACCTACCACTACTACTGCTACTACTACTACCACCACTACCAATACTACTGCTACTACTACTACTACTACTGCTACTACTACTACACCACTACCACCCCTACTACTACTATTACTACTACTACCACCACTACTACTACTATTACTACTACTACAACTACTACTACTATTACTACTACTACCACCACTACCACTACTACTACTACAACTACTACTACTATTACTACTACAACTACTACTAGTATTACTACTACTACTACTATTACTACTACCACCACTACTACTACTACCACCACTACCACTACTACTGCTACTACTACTACTACTACTACCACCACCACTACCACTACTATTGCTACTATTACCACTACTACTACTACTACTACCACCACCACTACTACTACTACTACTATTACTACTACTATTACTACTATTACTACTACTACTGCTACTACTACTATTACTACCAGTACTACTATTACTATCCGCATTACTAGTGCTATCAGTACTATTAATACTATCACTACTACAACTACTACTACAAGTCCAATACTACCACAGCCACTACTACCACCAGTAGTACTATTACTATTACTATCAGTACTACTATAAGATCAGCCCTACCAGTACTACTGCTGCTACTACTGCTATTACTCCTATTATTATTACTACCACCACCATTGCTACTACTGCTGCTGCTGCTTCTACTATTATCAATATCACCACCATTACTACTATTGCCAGTACTACTACTCATACCAGTATTACTATAATACTACCACCAGTACTAGCATTAATCTACTAATAGTACTATTAATACTGCCATGGTACTACCGGTATTACTGACAGTACTAATAGTACTACTTTCCCCCTACTATTACTATTAATATTACTATTATTGCTACTGCTACTATTATTACTACTATTACTAATTCTATTACTGCTACTACTTGATAAAAGATATTAATTTCAAATGGTCGTAAAAAGATTGCAAATACGGTGAATTTATTTGAGTTAAAGGGCTGCATAATACGGCTGCGAAATGGATAAAGCTAGCAGTCTAGGCCATGTAATGCATGTGCAGGTATCATCTTGTAGTAATTTTGCCACAACATAAGTACAGTCTTGAAGAAGGGTTTTTATGTAGGAATTTCCTACGCAGATACCGGCAATGTATTGTTGCTGAGAGGCATCATTTATAATCCATTTTATATCAGAGACTGCTATCACCAGTTTTAAACACAGTTATCTTTGTATCTTTCAGTAAATATGAAAATATTAAAATAACAGCATTAACATTACACATTTTTCTTGACAGTGGCTGCTCTTTCCCAGTAAGCATGTATTGTAGAATAAAGTATAACAATAAAATTTAATTATTTCCAAATGTACTATTGCTAAAAGTGCAATAAAGCAATGGCATGACTTTTAATGCAAAATGGACATGAGTAAGTCTTTCCATTTTATTGCTGAACTAAAACCAACATAATGCATATGCTAGTATTTTAATGAAGGATTTAAGAGAACATACTGAACTTCAAACCATAATTCCCTTAATTAATATACAAGCTTCATATTTCAAATAAATAGTATATAAAATAATTTAACCCTAATTTCTCAAAACCATCATTACTTCTCTCTTACCCTATTGACATTTGCATATACTTTAGATCGCCTGTGGTACCTCAGTAGTAAAAACGGGCGTTAAACACTATTAAAAAATGCATATATTTTACAAGAAAAAGCAAAGTAGTAGCCAATCGAATTGCCCCGTAGTAATATGCACCAGAGGTCACTTTGAGGCTGGATGACTTCTCAGCCTATAGCAGGACACATAGTTGAAGGTCGAGCTAAGATATACACAAATGCTTTTTGGTCAATGACCTTGCGTTGGCGAACAGGCTTGCCTTTACCTAAAAATTCCTTTCCGTAAACACAGTACACCCACTCTGTCTTTCAGCGATTTTATGAAGCTGTAACGTCACGATCTTTGAAAGTTTATCCTGATCATTGGATACGAAAACTGACAGTAAATTAAGATCATTGTCTAGCGTGGGAATAAAAGGAACAAAACTCATTCGGTACACCATGAGAAAATCATTTCAATATTGCTGTATGAGCTTCAGCACTATCTTGGTGAAAACCAACTAGTGTATTCAGTGGCGGGGCACAACTTATAAAAATAGCATTGCATATAATTCACTAAAATTAATTTATCACACTAATCTGCAAAAATGTACTCTGAAGCAAAAAGAAAAGCACAACACTTTTCTCGAAAATATAGGCACAAATAGTTTTATGTACCGGCATTCAATTTTTATTTGACGTAAAATATTCCCTACAGATTTAATAAAATAAATAATTCACCTTCACTCAAGTTTCTAATGCATTTCACATCTTTGTTAATAGTTTCGTTACGTACTCTTGTTCGGTGTATTAAAATGTGCAACTCGCTTATAAGCAGAAGTGGCAAAATTGTCGATTATACTCCTAAGCCGCCTCCTCTCACTGATCATTCAGGTTTACTCTTATTTATGATAATGCTGTTTCCTTTTCAAACGTAATGTTATTTGTGGCTATATTAGTTGAATTGCCTTTTTGATGAAGAGTTTCTAATATCTTCGATTCCTCATAGACCATTGACGCTAAAGAGCAAACAGCTGATGGGAGGGAAGTAATAACGTTTACCTCACGACAAATCGCTTAGGGAAGCTCCTTTTGCAGGCGCTACAATAGGCAAGAATGGCTCGGTGCGCATGTGAGCTGAAAGATCATAGATTCGTGAAACTTCGCTGTTAAACCCCTCTCATCCCCTTGTCCACCAGCTTCATAACAACTGCAGTTAAACCAAAGCAGTCTGCCATGCTAAGCGTGGACACAAGGAGAATGTGTCCTAGCCCGTTCTCTTTACACACAACACACACCAAGCTGTCGTTTAAACCGCTAGCCTCTCTGGTTCTGAAACATTCAGGTACAATGCAGGTGCTAAAACATTCAGGTTTTGCGTCTGTGAAATTCTATAATCTTTTTTGAGTTGACAATTTGTGCAGGCATTATTTAAATGTATTTTATGGTTCAATATTAAAGGGAGTACACGTGTCCTTGTGCCCCTTAGCGCCAGTCGCCACTGGAAATTAAATTGAGGAAATTAATTGAAACTTGTTTACCTGTTGCAGCTCGAAGCGTGGTCTGGATCTGGGTTTGAGTCGCGGTTTCTCCGGCTCCCAGGCTGCAAAGCATCTCATGGGACTGGCCGCTGCCAACTACGCGGGCGGCCCTGGAAGGAGGCGACGTAGCTCTGATGATATCGTCTAAACTCATACCACCACTTAGGGATTGCCAAGTGACCCCCAACGTAGATCTCTTTCGTGTCGAGTTTTCGTAGACCAGGGTCTTTTGTTTCTTTCATTATGTTCAACCATTGTGTCTCCATGATAGTAAGATAAAAATAATTTTTCGTATAATTGATTTATATCATCATCTAGCAAATTGTGTGATCCGGTCAAATTCTGGATCATATTCCCTTTATCACTCGACTGGATCCATTGACAAGTAAATTGGCATTAGCACTCACGTTTGAGCTTTCCTTCAAAATGTTACTCTTCTCGTTAAACTATTAAAAGTATGCCTTTAGCGGAAAAATTACGAGTAAAAATTAAATTTATTCAAAATTCAGTGTTTTCGACTCAAATTATTCCGAACATTAAACTGCATCATTATGAGATTTTTGACCATTATTGAAGCAGTATTTATACCAAGTAACTTATGCTTTTGAATAAGATATTTATTCTATAAAAGTACAGCCCAAAATAATTAATTTTATTCAAATAAGGCAATTCACGTTTTCACAACTAGTGCCTAGAACAAAATACAGAAGTTAATATGACATTTTTGTTTGCAATAATAATTTCTTTTGGAGAAATATCGCTTTCATTTGATTCATAAGTGAAACATATTTCTGTAACTGTCCATAAATATACATAGTAGTAACATGTTACTCACTAAAAGAGAGTCGGTCCTGGTGGTCTAGTAGTAACCATGCTTGCCTCATAAACCCATGTTCGGGGTTCAAACCCATTGATGGATTTTTTCCAGCGTAAAAATCCTAAGTATGGCTTCCTTCGGAAGGGAAGTAAAGCCGTGGGTCCCGTGCCGTACATTTACGGCACGAAAAAGAACCTCAAGCCTGAAAAAAAGAGGCCTCTGAACAAAATTTATCGGCCGTTTCACGCACTGAATTGAATGGGACGCTGATGATCTGAGATTTCAAGAGCGTCCGTAAATAAAACAAATCAACAGTTGCCAAAAGAGTTAACAATATCCTGTGCTAAGCGAAGAGGTGGGCGGATACTTGTTGTAAGGTACATGAAGAAGTGTCAGACAAATATTAGGTCAGTCATTATTTAAAAAAAAAACATAAGAATGTCTGCTAATGTAGTTTGAAGAGAAAAACAAAAACAGGAAAAAATGGGTTTTCAGTTAATAATATTACGTAACTTCTTGCTTATCATGGAAACACCATTGTTGCTAAAGTACATGACACTAGAAAATAATTCCGTTACCGTGGAAAACTCATAGTTGTCGCACAAGACACCACAACCCCTCCGTTATCATAGAACCCTCATTGTTGTCGCACTATATGCTCTTACTAATTGTGCATTGTTGCGTGTGTAGGACACTTGGCAACTTGATCTCTCATTGTATTCCTATACTCCTTCTCTAGGCTTTACATTTACCAGTAACAATCGAGGTGAAGGCGTATTTTGTTCAAGAAGAGTTTGAGTGTTGGAAAGACAGAATATCCACGTGCGTGTGTGGTTTCAGTTCTAGACGTGATAATTACTTTGTGTAAAACACAGTTCCTTATTGTAAAATAACAAAATGTGTACAAAAATATAAATAATATTCCTAGAATAAAATGAGAAGGTGTTGTAGTATTTATTGTTTACTTTCCGGTCACTGTAAGTATATGTACCAATAAATTCTGAACTTATCCCCAAAAGAGGTCCATGTTTTCATTATAAGCATGTGAAATTACGAAAGAGTGACTGGTAGTACTCCCAAAACTAAAAAGGAATGCATTTATACCAGCTAGAAATAAATTTATTCCCAATCTGGCTTTGTAAAACGACCCAACTTTAAATTAAATATTCATCAAAATACATAAAAACTCCAAAGTTGTCAGCACAGAATGATAAGATGAACAATCTTTTTGTTTAAATAGAATAAAAATCTGTAAAGCTGCATTTTAGGCAGATCCAAGTCATTCCCAAAAATGAAAAACTGAATATTCTAGATATACGGAAAATAAACTAGGCAGATTAACACACAAATATATATATTACAAACTGTGCATGCTAAAAATGCACGCCTATCTCTCAATGTTAACTTATCTTTTCCCTATCTTTGCCTTGTACTAGGAGTTTTTGCCTATCCTAGCCTATATTTGCCTTTTGCAAGGCAATTTAGCCTATCTTACCATATCTTTGCCTTTAGCTAGGAAAGTTAGCCTATCAGCCTATTTGCCTTTTGCTAGGCAATTTAGCCTCTCTTAGCATATGTTTGCCTTTTGCTAGGCAATTTAGCCTCTCTTAGCATATATTTGCCTTTTGATAGGAAATTTAGCATATCTTTGCCTTTTGCTAGGAAACTTAGCCTATCTTAGCATGCCTTTGCCCTTTTGCCTTTTGCTAGACAATTTAGCCTATCTTAGCATATCTTTGCCTTTTGCTAGGAAATTTAGCTTATCTTAGCCTAGTTTTGCCTTTTGCTAGGCAACTTAACCTATCTTAGCATGTCTTTGCCTTTTTGCCTTTTGCTAGATAATTTAGCCTATCTTAGCATATCTTTGTCTTTTGCTAGGAAATTTAGCCTATCTTTGCCTTCTACTAAAAAAGTTTGCCTATTTTAGCCTATCTTTGTTTTTACTACATTTTTTGCCTATTGTAGCCTACTTTTGCCTTCTACTAGGAAATTTGCCTATTTTAACCTATCTTTGCTTTTTTTGCTAGGAATTTTGGCTATCTTTCCCTTCTACTAGGAAATTTTGCATATTATTAACTTCTATGGGCAATTTTTGCCTTAATGAGCATATCTTTTCCTTTTGCTGGGAAAGTTACCCTATCTTAGCATATCTTCGCTTTTTTCTAGGAATGTTTCCTATATTAGCATATATTTGCCTATCACTAGGAATTTTTGTCCTGTCTTTCCCTTTTGCTAGAAAATGTTGTCTGTCTTAACCTTTTGCTTGGAATGTTTGCCTATCGCTGCCTTCTATTAGGAATGTTTGCCTATTTTAGCTTATATTTGCTTTTTGCTAGGAATTTTGGCCAACTTTCCCTTCTACTAGGAATTTTTGCATATCTTTAACTTCTATTAGGAATGTTTGCCTATATTAGGATATCTTTGCCTTTTGCTTTGCCTTAGGAATTTTGCTTGTCTTTGTCTTTGGCTGGGACTTTTTTCCAATCTTACCCTATCTGTGCCTTTTGCAAGTAGTAACGGGGAAATTTTGTCTTACCCCTCTTTCTGAGAACTACCTATTTCTGCCTTTGCCTTTTTCGGAGAATGGCTGTCTATATTTGCCTACCTTTACCAGTTTCCGAAAACGACCATCTTTTATTTTCCATTTTAGAAGACGGCTGCATATCTGTGCTCCTTTATGCAAAATTTCTCTCCCTGTCATATCCTCTTAGTTCTATCTCTTCCCATTTTCCATAAAATGGACTTTTTCCAATTTTTTGTTGTTGTTTTTAGTGGTGCTGCAATTTATTTTCCCTCGTCTACCCTGCAAAATCCCCCCCCCCTTTTACTGCTGATTTTAAAAGTCTTACTTTCTTCAAATGGAAGATAGCAAGAGAGTAACTCATAATTATTTCTGAAGACTATAAGTAGTAGGAAGGCCTATGAACAAGTGAATATTAGAAAGGAACAGGATGAGCAATGATAGGAAGAAAAAGAAACAAAACCTTCCATACCTTATTGTATTTATTTATTGCATATTTGTCAACAATTAATTTTATATTTTACATGCAAATTCTTCATTTTTTTCTCAAAACGTTTAAGTTCTTTCTTAACTCTGAAAATACAGCTCTGTTTTCATGAAAAAATGTCAGTTTTGTTTGTTTTGTTTTTGTTCAGTTTTGTCATTTTCGCTTCTTTTGTCCATTTTCTCGCTTAAAACGCGATATTTCAGAATATGTTGACATTAATTGTTTGTGTTTTATTTATTATCGCTTTGACTACATTGTTCTTCTCACGAAGTCCGTAGATTTTGGACATGAATATGAAAAGACATCTTGCTGCAAAAATTTCCCAGCTATCTTTCGAGCTGCGTATCTCATATATATATATATATATATATATATATATATATATATATGTCTCAGTTTACAAATTGGAAGACAAATAGTTTTAAACCCAGGCATTATAATAAAATCTGAACAGGCAGATAGCGTAATAGAGTCCTTCGGGAACACGGAAGAGTTTCAAGGAAATTCCGAAAGTAGCCATAAAATTACAACTGCTCAAATTTTCCTGAGATATCTTCCATTTTACGGTCTTAAATGTTTTATAACAGTGTTTCTGACGAAGACCCTCAACACTTGTTAAGGTAGAAGGAGTGCCGGGCATCTTGTTACTGCCTTCTCCTACTCATTTACCGCACTGTTGTCGCATGTCTTACGTAGATGCTAAAGTCAGCGTTGCCAAAAAATAGCATTATAACTAATTCGTTAGCCAGAATGTTATTACATGAAACAGTCATTTCAAACGAATGATTGCTTTTGAACAAAGCTTTGGTACAAATATTTTCAGCTTAAGTCAATTTCAAGGATGTAAAAGTGTTTCACAAAGCTGAGGGCACCCTTAAAATAAAAAACAAAGGAAGTTGACAAGTTCATTATTGTTTAGTAGCGAAGCGTGGCTTTTTGTATAGAGTAAGCTGAGACATACGATGACGAAATTAACGGAAAGTCTACTTTATGATTTGCCATGAAAACGATTCTGTAATATTAAAAGCTAAGGTAATATGACTGTAATAATATACGTGGTAATACAGATGCCAAGTTTTCTAAATTCACATTAGTATTTGCGAAGGAATATACAACAGCTACCAAGACTGTGCTGCATTGAAACCGAAAACGACGTGATGCTCGTGAAATTCAGCGATATAGTGACCGAATTCCAGCTGATCTTGTGTATTTTCGGTGGCTAGAACTGATGTCTTATGTAGATAAGTAGCTGGTTCTCACTGCACATGTGCAGGGCTGGAAGGTGTGCAGCATCACCTTGGAGCATCGATGTGCAGTATAGTTCTTCCTGATTCACTGATGAGGTGTTACAGTCCTAAATATAAAGAACAAGGTGGAATTATCAAGTTTGTATTAATACTGGAACGCACCTCAAGTAGAACACGTGTGCTTCCTGTGGGCTTTTGGCCTAAACTAAAATGTTTTAATGAAACGTATCATTAGGTAACAATGAGGAATCATTTTGCACTGTAATTAGAGACGTAAGTTTAAATACAGAGTTCTGTGTTTGTGAAGTTGCCGCATGGTGTCGTTCGGCAGCTGGGACTGAGTTTGGCCTGAGGATAATAAATGCGGCCCAAAGCTTGATTAATAAATGCAAATACATTGGTTTAAATCGCTGTGAGAGGAGGGATAACTGTTTTACTGCTCGCGTTCAGCAGTGTGTACAATAGACCATGTGGGATTTTGGCAGACAACTCTTCCAAGGGATGCAAAATATACGCCAAAGAATATTCATAAACACATGAAATAAATATTAGTTACACAAAATGCAATTTCAGTTCCATTTAAATAAAAAAACATAATTTTCTTTAATGCGCAAAATATATACGCATTACAATAGAAGATTTTAATTGAAAAGCGATTAAAATGAAAGATTATTTATATTCATGAGTTAAACAAATTGCTTGAATAGAGTACAGTTTCGTGCATACTGTAAATAGGTTGTCATTTCACTTTAAAACAAATTATTTCTGTGTTTTAATAATACACAAAGCAACTCTCATTTATTTCATTATCTAATATTACTCTCCTGCAATATCACTGCTCAGAGATCACACCTAAAAAAACATATTTAAACTATAAACATTTATGCCGTGTATATATTGCACAAACTGCTTAGGAATCACGTAATTGTATCGCGGAGATTTTTGAGGACAATAGATCACAGCCTCAACCTGACGCCCTGTGATTTCTGAGAAAACTTAAGAAGCAAAGTATATCTGAATAACCCGCATACAGTATATCAGAAATTGCTAAAATCACTCCTAAGGAGCTTATGACAGTTAACAGGAATTTCCTGTGAAGATGCCCGCAATTTATTGCTGTTGACTGGAATCATGTTGACTGGTATCATTTTCAACATCTCTTATAGCTCCAGCTAATGTTCTGTTATTGTCAACAATTTTCATTAAATTATCGTTTTATGCTTTCTCTAAAAATTTAATTTAAAAATGAAAATACTAAACTTCACTCTCCCTTTTTCCGGTCGGGGGACTGCATTTTCCCAGTAAACAACCGCGATCAGATGGCCCTAACTCAAATAATCTCACTGTAGTATACTATAGGATTGTCATAATTTGTTTGCTTCTTAATTGCATTTCAACCACTAACAACACCTGTAAACACTGCACACCATCAGAGCAATTAGGACAGAGAAGTTGCCGAACTATCAGGGGTAAAATTTAAACGCGGTCATCCAAAGCAAAGCATAATACTGTAAAGTATAATCCGATGCAGCCAAGGCCAGTCACCAATATTTATTCAATTATTTAACAGTCGATCTGATTGTTGAACCCCATGTGGCAGAGAGATTTTGACAAATAGAATAACTTAAGCTTACATTGTATTTATTTATTTTGTTTATTTAAGGACAATAACTTCTGCGGTCATTAGCGTCCCACCGAAACGATTGATACATTTTTCTCAGAGCTTCTTTCACGCTTGAGGTTCTTTTATATGCCGCAGGGACCAGCGGCTGTACTTCGCTTCCAAAGAAAGTCATACTTAGGATTTTATGCCCTAAAAATCCACTTTTTTTTTTTTTTTTTTTTTTGAGTAGTGTTTAACGCCCGTTTTTACTACTGAGGCACCACAGGCGGTGGACACTGATGATACATGGAATGAAATGATATATTGGGAAAGGATTTTTTTTTAAGGAAGGAAGCGTTTTAATTGTTCTATTTCCCTACTTTGAAAACAGTTACTCTTTTTCTGGGTGTATTCCCATCTCTGCAGTCCTATTTCATTAATTAGAATTCTCCACTACCAGTAAAGCATGCACAACGATGTCTGTAACTTGAGAACATGCGCAAAGTCTGGTGTGTTTGAGAGGAGTTCGTTATTCTCGTCACAGATAGCGTCCGTGTTTTCAGAGTGCGGAGCAGCATCAGTGACCTCCTTGTCATTTACAGCCGGCTATGTAAAGATGTAATAGAAGGCCTTGAGCTTGTTCAATCGTTCAAATTTTAGCATAACAATGCTTTATTTTAATGTGAAATGTTATCTAATAATACGAGCATTCTAAGAAATGTTTTGAAATGCTTTCTCTTCTCCCAAGAATTTGAAATCTTGAAAGTTAAAAGCAATGTAAACAGAACATTTATGTTTATATTTATTATTTTTCTGCATAACCTCCCTCTAATCATTTTGCTCAGTGCCAACACTGTATGGCAGTTCAGTATTAGTGTTTGCCAACTCAGCCGTGACCGGTTGGTGACATCATCACACTCAAACTTCTTCCCACGGACAGCATCCCACAAGGTACTTATATATCATTCCGAAACCGAAATAAAATTCCCCTCTCCAAGGAATTGCATCACAATCTCCGAGAAAAATGGTTTAATACGGTTCGTTAGCAACAATAAATAAATAAATACTCTCCTAGGAATGTGAAGGAATAATTGTTTCGGGTGCTATATCCTAAAAATAAAAAAAATACGTACGTTTACTCCAGGCATTAAAAGATGTGTAAGGAAATACAAGGTGAGAAATGTTGTTCTAGAACCATGAAGCAAACAATGAGTAAATTTAAAGGCACGAAAAACCACACTACACCCGGTTTTACAGATATACCACCCTACGTCCCGTATCTAGTTTCTTCAGCCTTTAAACTTTTGTGTTTCTTCAAAGTGTATTATGATTGGAAAGATATATGAGCACTAATGGCGTTAGTAGTGACAGGGCCTGGCATAAAGATAGGCGTGATTCTCGGTTAAACTGGAGTTAAAGTCTCGCTGACGCAGGCAACTGAGCTTGCTTAATCGCTTTTATCACTCCCAACGTTTCAGTTGCAGAGCCTGTTAGAATTTCTATTCTACATTTATGAGCCGAGAGTGAGATATTCGCTAAAACAAAGAACGTTTATTTATTATTATGTGCAAAAAATCCTACAGATACGGTAGAACACAATTTCGTGCTAAATTTCCAGAAGTTACATCTCCATTGAGAAGTACAAGTATCAGATTGGCGAACAAAGTGCGAACTCAAGGTCCTTTCATTTACAAGGAGCCCAGACCAACAGATAAGAAGCTTGATAACATACCCTATCGATTAGAAACTTTTCGGCAAGTGGGTGTATCTGTTGGAAGTGCGTATAAAGCCACTCAGATACTGCATTTTTATGCATATAAAACGACTTCTGTTCTTCACAAATACGCCGAGTTGCTGAAATAAAATATCCGGGATGTAGTTTGCAATATTCGGGAAGGGTGAATTGCGGCAAGTGTTTCAATATTTTTTAAAAGGATTCAAGCATGTCTTACAGCGGAAGACAGACACTTCGAGCATCTACCATGATGCTGAGCACCTACTGATAAATAAAAGTAAATAAAATTGGCGCTATGAGTTTCTACCGTAGGGCATTTGGCGAGGCCGTTGTGTAGTAACTTTCCAACGGCAAAATGAATTTCCGATTGTTTACAGCAAGATAATTTTAAATAAAAAGTGTGGTACACAAACGTCGTATTAAATGACAAACCAAACCTCTTTAATGAATATCTATATTGGGAATTAATTAAAAATTAAATCTTAAAGCTAGTTTTAGAATATATTTTGGGCAAACGTACTGGAATAGAGGTAACTATAGGTTTACAATTTCCACCGAAGTAGTAGTGCTTTTTCGCATTCCATTGCTAATTTTACATACCAGATATTTCCTTAAACTGGCGTCATACTTTCGAAATTGTATTTATAAAATCTGGCATTTATTATCTATGTCAAAACATCATATGAAGGAGATGTTGCAGCCTAAATAATTAAAACTATTTACCTGTTCTGTGATTATTTTATATGTTACTTATTTTATATCCTATTTGTCTTTTTCCATGGAAGACTGAAATTTCAAAATTAAATATTTTACATACCTAGTTTAATTTTAAAAAACTTCAATTTACAATTCGTCTTGAATAACTTTATAAGTAATGTTTTAATATAAGTAAATTATTCTAAATAAATTCGTAAATTTGTTTCTTTGGAACATAATCTAGTACAAGTATAAATTAAAAAGTGCGAGAGATAACTCTAACTCCTAATAGGAAAGTATATTTGTTTTTGTTTGTTTACCAGTGAGCAGATTTGAGCGACTGGAAATTTACGATATATGCTCGAGTTTCGATCCCAAGCCCATTTGAAAGCCTAAATACAAAGGTACATCTACACAGCAATGTAATGCCAAAAGCTCAAGTTTTTCTATTATAAACGAAAAAGTTTGGTCTCGTGAAACGCACTAGTCCGCCTCTGAACGAATGTCCGGTTTGAACCGACGTTTTTTCCCCCTAACTTTATTTTTATTGTTGGTCATACTGTGACTGCTCTTTGTCGAACTTCTCTTCCTTTATAGTTGGTGCTGATCCAGAATCTCTTAGTGCCAAAGAAGATCTCGCCGACTGGTATGAGAGGATCTGAACTCTTTCCCGCCGCCCCATCTCCAGAACGTAAGAGCAACGCTCAGCTTCAATAAAGATTGATGCTTCAAAAACGTTAATTTAATTTTGTATTTATTTTAAGGATAATATTAAATATATGTATTATATAAGAGATACCAATATTTTTATTCATGATAGCTGCTTATAAAGAGAAGATCTAATTAGATATTAATACCAAAATAGCTGGGGAGGCAATATATATGAAGCAAGACTTTATGTACTATTTGCAGTAAAACTAAATATGAACTTCTGATGTAGTAAGCTTTTGTACAGGGGCGCCCCTATTGGGTTTTTATTTAATGTGTCTAGATAAATAACTATGATATTTTTGTGTTAAATTGCTACAATATATGGGGGGAGTTAAGTCTTTGTTGACAGCAGCAGCAGCAAAAGAAGAAGAAGAAGAGGAATTGCAAATGTATTTTAAACTAAAAAAAGAATGTACCTCATTAGAGGCCAATAATATAGCACTTATTACTTAAATATCCCATGTCCTTATTTCATTTTACTACTCATAATCAGAGCCCGGAAGTTCAGGCATTTATTTTGGTTAAAATAATGAGAGAAATTGGCATTTAAATTATGCATTTATTAAAATTAAAAGTAGAGTATAATCACTCATTATTAATGAAAATATGTATTTAAAATACTTAATAATTTCTTTATCACATAATTAAAGTACTTAAGCTTACTTTTCTTGGTTACAAGCAACAAGAAATTTTTTTTCAAGGTATCAACTGTCACAGTCCGCCGTTAGTAAGAGAGAACATTTTTCTTCATGGAAAAAGAACGTTCTCCTTCCACTGAAATAATTGGAGCATATTTAAAACAAAGCTATTTCGGAAGGACCCATACCAGTTACACAAAACGTTCGCTTCCCGGACATTATGGAAATGTTGATCAAGACAAAGTAAAGTAGTTTTGAATAGTCCTGACGAATAAGCAAAAGATACGCAGTGGTTTCTGGTCCAGCTCATTTTCTGTTTACGCGTTTAAAGGGAAATCAGATTAGAATCTCTCTTACTTCCTTACTGAACACATTGTAGGAACGGTTTCTTGTACAAGTGTGCCGTTCTCATCTTTTTCACTTGCAACTGTTTGCCACATTTATTTTTTTTTTTAGTAGTGTTTAACGCCCGTTTTTACTACTGAGGCACCACAGGCGATGGACACTGATGATACATGAGATGAAATGATAAATTGGGAAAGGATATTTTTTTTAAGGAAGGAAGCGTTCCAGGCCTAAGTTTAGGTACCTCTCCGGCATTTGCCAGTTATGAAGACTGAGGAAAACCTGGAAAAAAACCCAGTCAGGGAGGACGGTCCGTGCGGGATTCGAACCGCAGACTTTCCGCTCACGAGTCCGTGCCTTAACGACCTCGGCCACCCGTGGCGGTTTCCCACATTTATGTAGTTGAGAAGTTAATCCCGCCACAAATGTCCTAGAATTGTCTCGCGCAGATCGATACAAATTCACTCCCCAGGACTATTCAAAACTACAATACTTCCCTCGTCCTCTCTATTTCCTGATATTCCATGATATTCCATGCCCGATGTAACCGTGCGTTCCTTTCACTAATGAAGGTTCTGCTATTTAAAGAACTTAAGTGAATGGAATGAGGAGAAAGTTTTTGACTGCTTGAAAATAAATAAATGTATATATAACAAGATTCTCAATAGATATTTTGTGGAATGAACATGCTATTTAATTTTATAACTTTTTTCATTTGACATGTTGAAATTCTTTATATGCTTTTTTGCGTAAATAATATCAGAAAAAATCCATAGCGATCCAATTCAGGCAAAAAAAAAAATGTTTTAAACATTAAAATAGTCAACAGAGCCAAAATAAGTAAAAAGGGAGGAGGGCAAAATATAAATTGGCCCTAATGTATGGAAACACATTCACATCTATCTGACTCTTATAATCAGCCACGAGTGGCCGAGGTCGTTAAATCGCAGACTAGTGAGCGGGAGGTCTGGGGTTCGAATCCCAACAGGACCGTCCTCTCTGACTGAGTTCTTTTTTCCCAGGTTTTTCTCAGTCCTCATAAATGGCAAATGCCGGAGAGGTACCCTAAACTTAGACCTGGAACGTTTTCTTCCTTAAAAATAAATCCTTTCCCAATATATCATTTCATTTCATGTATCACTAGTGTCCATCGCCTGTGGTGCCTCTGTAGCAAAAACGGGCGTTAAACATCATTCATTCATTGACTCTTAAATAAATTCACTCTGATAGAAAAGGCATTGTGCCTAATTTCCGGGCTCTGCTCATTACGAATATCCTCTCTTCCAAAGAAAAACCACAAGACTTATTAAGAAAGCATTATAGTCAAATTAAAAGAGAATAACACAACGTGAAGAAATGAACAGCGATTCAGGAATACGCTGTATACATTAGGCTGCGTGATAAATGTAAAGATAGTTTATATAAGGTATTGCCGAGCATACCCTGTTTCACTTGACCCGTTGAATAATCTGAAAGTTATGAAAATTTATAAAACGATTTCACTTCCCATTTATTCAGTACATATGAAAAGTTTCTAACAACCAAAGAAAGCACATTAATGTTCGGAACGAGATACTTATTTTACCCCATAGCATAAAAGTGGAAAGTCAATGAGAAGCTGGAAGATAGCCCATGCTGGGACAGTCATTCCAGTACGCAATCATAGCTTGTATATATTAGTAGAAATCTGTTGATCTTCGCGATTCCGGTAAGACTGAAGTTAAAAATTTGTCTACGCAAGCAAATGAGCTTTCTCAGTCGTTTAATCACATCTACTGTTTCAGTTGCATTGAATTTGAGCCAGTTGTCCAAAAACGGTTGCAGTATCAATGTGCTGATTGTTATAATTGCTTTAAGATTTTCCTGGAAAGGACTCAAAAAGATGCTGTTTGAAATTGTTCAAAAATTTGTTCAAAAAGATGCTGTTTGTTCAAAAACAAACTCGGAATTTTCCGTAAATTTTTTATCAGCTCTTGAACACATTGCATTAATTGTAATTCTTGTAGTCAAGTATTGGCAATCACAAGCTTATTCATACATTTGTTCATTTAATCCCTGGTCATTTTTACTTTAACATCTCAGCATTACAAACTATTATTAACAGCGCTGAAAAGTTTTAAAAAACTAGTGAGGAATATATATGTCCCATTTTTATTTATATTGCACTATTAGCGCAGCGCCATGGTGGCATTACATCCAAACTCTACATATTACTTTTATATATTTCGTGTCAATTGTATGGTCTACGGCAGAGGAGCCCGGCCTAAAAGCTAACCATTTATGCCAAAACCCGCAATGGGGGGCACTTTCGGGAAGAAGAGATGGCGTGAGATACAACGGGTGGTGACTGCGCGGTCTCTAACATGCCGAATTAGCGAATAACAGAGCTATCCTCTTGTGGAAACCGTTGCCCTTCATGTGTTTCTTAGATAGAACACCCCGACGTCAGTGAAGCGCCCCCCCCCCTCCCCGAGTTGCTCGAGTCCCTCAGAAGGTCTATTTTTATAACAGATGCCAGGACAGAGTCCTTTCAAAGCGCAAGCCACCATCACACCGTGCAAGCCCACCTCGCCGTAGCACATTTAACCCTGTTAACAGAACCAATGGAATAAAATGGGAGAGAGTAATATCCGTGTAATGTAAATATCCATCCCAGTATTCGCCTAAGTGACCTGGGAAAACAAACGTTAGGATGGCCAGTCCAACGGGAATTGAACCCGAGACCTCCCGAACGCAAGTCTCAAGCGTTATCCCTGATCCACCCCGCGCTCATTTCGTGCTATATATATAATTTTATTTTGATCATTCTTTGGATGGTAATCCCGATATCGAGTAAAATTGTTTTGGACATTACAGAACTTTTAATTTTCGAATGGGGTTTAAGTACGATCATAGTTTGGGAACCATTGCTCCTGGTGATGACGCAGGACATCTGTAACTTCTATTCAAAAGGCAAGCAAGATGAAAGCTCTTCAGTCCAGTGCGGAACTGTGAAAAAAAATAATAAATATATCAAATAAACCGGATCTAACATACTCGGCAAAAATGTATCACACCACCTACACCTAGTGTGTAATAGATTACAACAATGAAATACTGTCAATTTAACATTTACAGCATGACCTTTAAACTATTTTAAAATAATATTTGATCACTATTTTGAAAACAATAGACTATGCTATTTCATTGAAAGTAGCAGAATGCTTTAGGATAGAAAGATTTAGTTAGGTTTTACGTGATACTTTTATGTTTATATATTTATTTAATATTCATTTTGGTCATCAAACAAAACAGTAAAGGACGTAGTCTGTTAAAACAATATAACACGGCACTTAAAATTATATGAAGTTATGTTAATTGTGTTAATTTTATTTAATATCAAATACATTTTATTTAGTTCTATCATCGTATCTTAGCAATATCGCTGTCTCTGAGGTCACATTTAAATTTGATTAATTCTCTTTAACAAGGTAAGAATGACGTCTTAGCACAACACTGCCCTGTTTAATCTTTCTACTACCAGAAAGCAGAAGTCGCCTGGCTGTACAAGGTTAATAAACCGGACGATGTGATGTTTTGCCAAATGTTCTGCACGAGAAGTGAATAATAAACTGGCACTTGTCTTGAAGAAGGTGTCAATCAGCAGTTTCTCACAGCTAGACAAAGAGGATATGATTTACTATCTTGCATGGAGGAGATCTAAGATCTGTCAACATGACAGACAACGTTGCTACTTATTATTTCGCCGCTCCGAGGCACAAGCACATTCAGATTGAGCTTTCGTTATATGAAAATAGTGAGTCATCTCCAATTTTTGAGTAAGTGCGGGTCATTTTTAGCGGTCTGTGCTACATACTTATGTGACAGAAGCTGCAGAATTAATTTAACCTCCACGTATTTCTGTAGAACCGCCAGATCTGTTTCGAATTCTCACTTCGTCAATGTCCATTTTCGATGGCTACAATCAGCACATATTCAACAGATGTTCTGGTTTAAAATCTGTCGCAGCTTTGGCCTTTCAGCGATTCCGGCCAAGTTTGAACCGGCATCAATCTTCTGCTACATCTTCCATACAGTTCAGAATATGGCTGTATATTTTATACACTACTTGCAATATTAGCTATTACAAAAAGTCTTTAGGTTCAAAAGAACTTAACTCTTCGAAACCCCGATCCTAACTTCTAAAACCATCACAAAAAGTAAAATTCAGTTTGAAAACAAATTCTAGAAAATGTTCGTGGAGTTTCCAATAAGAAGGTACTATTGCAAAAAGATTTTTGGTAAAAAAAAAATGTAACTTTACTTAAAACCTACTACATTCAGATGCGATCAAATGATAAATAAATAGTTTACATTTTCGCAGCAAAAATATTTAGTACTTTCAGAAGTAAGGAAGATTGAGTGATTAGTACGCCACTGCAAGCTATGACGTGGAATGCTGGCACCACACAACTTTCCACTCAATGCATGTGCTGTTACGTGTGCTAACCATTATTGATACAGATGTGCGTCCTCACTGAATGTTATGTCAACACTAGCTTCTGCACGCGAAAAACGCGTCGATAGTGGCCTACAAATATTTGTACGTATACTTTAGGCCTGGAAATTGTCAGAAATGAATCAAAATCTGCTCCTCGGTTACCATGGAAACAGTCAAAATATTGCAACTTGCCAATTCGAATTGGAACATCTGATCCGTTGACCCTCCGGCAACAATGCAGTAATGCTGATTTTTCCTTTCCAAATGTAATTTACCAGTGTTATTGATAAAGAAGGATAATTATTTTACAACTTAATTTCTCGCGCTAAAATTTAACCTTAAAAAAATTTGTAATGTAAACGTGGCAATAGTTTCATGGTGATCACTTCCGGTTCCTACTGTGAGAAGTTAAAAGTTGAGGCATGTTTAGTTCCGCCTACAGAAAATTGAGTGATATTGGTGACCGGTGCTGCTCTGAAATTCTGCTTTTGTTTCAACAATTCTTCAGCTGGGCCTAAGATATGTTACAGGAGAACTATAAGAGTTTGTTCTTCCCTATAGAAAGGCCCGAAGATGTTTAAAAAGGAGAGCTAATCGTGTCTCCGTAAGGTAGCCTCGTGGCTATATTAACACCATCATTGTAAGAGATGATCATCGAACATTAAGAGAATTTCAATGGGTGCCATCCATACGTTGAAAACTGAAAAGTTGCACACGAAACGTGTTTGTGCACGATGGGTTCAAGACGGTTGCGTGCATATTTTGCATGCAGTTGAAGATGAGTTATAGCAAAATACCGAGTTTCTTTACAAGGTAATCATTACTGATGAAACTTAGCTATATCATTTCGATGCTGAGAGCGCTGTGTGATCACCAACACCAGAAAATCAAAAGTGGTTGCTTTTGCTAGGAAAGCATGGCCATCTCATTTTTCGATATTCAAGGAATCCTTTACCAGCATGTCGTAACTGGACAATACTATAGAGATGTAGTAATATAATTAAAATATGCATTTATTGAAAGTGAAAACAGAGAGTGACATCACTAATTATTAATGAAAGTAGGTACTTAAAATACTTAATAATTTCTTTATTGTATAATGAAAGTACTTAATCTTTATTTTTCTTGGTTACAAGCAATAATATTTTTCCAAAAACATCAACTATCATAGTCAGCCACTTGTCACAGGGAACATTTTTCATCATGGAAAAAGCATATTCTACTGCCAATGAAGTGATTGAAGCATATTTAAAACAAGCTATTTCGGAAGGAATCATACCAGTTACAACAGAACATTCACCTTTCAGGACATCATGAAAATGTTGATCAAGACAGGATAAAGTGTTTCTGAATAGAACTGGCGAATAAGCAAAAGATGTGCAGTGCTTTCTGGTCGAGTTCATTTTCTGTTTACGCATTTATAGGGGAATCAAGTTAGTATCTCTCTTACTTCCATACTGATCACATTGTAGAGGCGGTTTATTGCACAGCCGTACCGCTTTCATCTTTCTCGCTTGCAATTGTTTGTTACATTTATGCTGGTGAGAAGTTACCCGCAATACAAATTTCATAGAATTGTCTCGCGCAGATCGATACAAGGTCATTCGCCAGGACTATTCAAAACTACAGTACTTCTCTGAACCTCCCTATTTCTTGATATTCGTATGTCCGAGGTAATCGTGCTTTCCTTTTACTAATGAAGGTTCTTGTTAGTTAAAGAGCTGAAGCGAATGGCTGAGGAGAAAGTTTTTGAAAAGAAATAATGTATAACAAGATTCTCAATAGATATTTTAGTAATGTGAACATGTCATTTAATTTTATAGCTTTTTCAACTCGATATATTGAAATTCTTTATGTCAATTTTAAAATGCGAACGACAGAAAACAATACATAATCATCCAAAATAGGCAAAAAAAAAAAAATAATAAACCTTAAATAGGCAATAGAAGCCAAAACAGGCATAATAAGAATTGCCTCTAGAGACCCCAAATGTACCGAAACATGTTTATTTCTATCTGACTCTTAAATATATTCACTCTGAAGCCATATTGCCCACTTCACCCCTTATCATAATCTCAAATATTAGATTCGTTAGCCGCCACGGGTGGCCGAGATCGTTTAAGACGCAGACTCGTGAGAGGGAGCTCTGGGATTCGAATCCCGCCAGGACCGTCCTTCCTGACTGAGTTTTTATCTAGGTTTTCCTCAGTTCCCATAAATGGCAAATGCCGGGGGGGGGGGGGGGTAGCCTAAACTTACCTGGAACGTTTTCTTCCTTAAAAAATATCCTTTCCCAATATATATAATTTCATCTCATATATCATCAGTGTCCACCGGCTGTGGAGCCTCAGTAATAAAAAAGGGCCTGATATATCATTTGAAAAAAAGATTCCTTAATATCACAATTCTCATAATTAACACTACTAGACATAGGTAACTTTTATTGTGTGAATGAATCCCATTATTCCCAATATTATTTTTGAATTTTCCCCGTGCATGTTTCTGTATAATGTGTGAATAATCTGGAAAAGTGTAATGATGTATATTTCTGTGTATTTGTAGCTATGCAGAACTTGTGTAATATAGCGCACGCCCGATATCGTTACACCGTTGTAAAGCCTCCCAAAAAGAAAGACGGCAAAGTCAAGGTTTTTCTTTGTATTAGGAAGGATGGTATGCCATTGTCCGTTATCTTAAAGGGGAGGAAAAACTGTCATTTTTGTGAAAGTTAGGTGAGCGTGGGAGTAAACAATGTTAAGGACTGAAGGAACCCAAACTGTCAAAGATTTATATGCCCTCTTATAAGACGGTCTTATGCAAGAACTGTTAAACCACGAATCAGACAAGTCGTATAAAATGTCAAAGTAGCCAGTCAGAGGGCTGGTTTCGAATTAAAGTTCTGGAAGCTTCGATCAGTAAAGTTCGGCGTCCTAACTGTTAAGTTTCACAAAGAGTATAAAGAACCAATTTTGTGCCTTCAGCGACACTCTTAACCTGGGTCCTCGAAGCCTGCAGACCGTATTTCTCTAAGTTTTGATTCCCAGACGGCAGGCCTATATCTGACTCCGAGGACGAGCGACCGTGTCACTTTAAAGTCTTGCGGAGACCGCGATAATTCTAAATATCATTTTGCTCGTGACAAGCCGCGAAATTTCAAGTTTATTCTCGTTTGTCGCAGACAGTGATAGTGCAAGTGTAATTTCAGTAGAGATAAGACGCAGGAATTATCAAGTGAAGGAAATGTGAATACGTAAAGTTTATTTCCGACAACTGCTAGAAGTGCTAGAAATCATGGTTTGACATGATTTAACTGTTTGGTGTAGACAAATCGAGTAGTGAAGATTAATTAACGTAACATTCATGCATTCTTCGTCTTCGTGTTGAATGGTGGGGCACATAGGGGCTTAAGAAAAGATAAACTGTGTATACCACTTGTTCAGCGTAGTGTCACCTTTTACTCCAGCAATCCATCTCCTTCACCCCATTGACCTAGGGTCAATAAACCCAGCATATCAACGTAAGATCTTTCTTATTCCTACCTTGGAACGAGGAATAATAATAACAAATGAACTACAGCTGCCGAGACATCTCTACGACACACGCAGGTGGAGTCGACAGCTAACGGGGAACATCAATACTGCCGGCCCAAGTAACAGCGGCCCGCATTTAATTCACAGGAGGTGTAAGACCTGAATCAATGAGTTATATCCACACCTTACCATGTTAATAATTACTCCTAATTGGTCCATTGCAGCTAATAATAAACCCCCATCCCCGATGATGATGATAATAATAATAATAATAATAATAATAATAATAATAATAATACTGTTCCAAAATACCGTCACCCACGTCTGGCTTAATTGACCAACGCTCCACGACGACACTCAGTTATTGTTTAAATCCAGATATAAAAGGGCATTTTGTCCAACTTCCGAACTCTGTTCATCAATATGTTATCTGATAATTTTTGCGTAACAAACCAGCTTGGTTATCAGTGCTTTTGGCTGTTACGAATGATTCTCGCTTAAAATTTGTTTCAGTTCATAGTGTATTGCTACCTCAAATAACGATTGAATACAAAATATTGTCTAACTGCAGGTACTAAAAGTTGAAATAATAATAATAATAATTATTATTATTATTATTATTATTATTATTATTATTATTATTATTATTATTTATATAGTCTAAATTTTGCAGTTTTATATTTTTCATTTGATGAAGCTTGTACTTGACGATAAAGATCTTAAATGTTAATTCTGCACATGAATGTTGCAGAAAGTTCTATTTATAAGAAATATTGAATAGTGTAATAGAGTGTTTATATACATAATAACTGCATGGACCTGCAGCTGAGTAATGATTGCATTGTAGAACAAGCTGTCGGCCATCTTCACTCCGTGGCCAACACTACAAACATTACTCGGCTGCAGGCGCATAAAGTTATTATATATAATCAACCACGAGAACCTTCTAAGCCCTAGATCGCGGGTTCAAACCCGGTCAGAATTGGTGGAATTTTTCGGGCGTAAAAATCAAGTATGACTTACTTTGGAAAGGAAGTAAAGCCATGCGTCCCTGTCGTACATTTACGGCACGATAAAGAACCTCAAGCCTGAAAGAAAAGGCCTCTGAGCAAAATTTGTCGTCCGTTTCACGCCTTGAATTTAATGGGACGCCGGTGACCTGAGATGTTAAAAGAGCGTCCGTAAATAAAGCAAATAAACAACAACCCCGAGAAATCTTTCAAATTCTTACATGGTAACAGAGTATTTCATAAAATTTAACAACATAATGTGAAACAAACAAAAAATCATAAAACAAAATCTAAATTCGTCATATTTCAAAAGTTTGTACAGAACTGAAAATAAAAGCAGGACCAATTTCATCAAACACCAGAGCAAACAGCCTCTTTTGTTTCCTCGCATTATTTTCTATTTATATCTCTTATAACATTATTATACCTCGTAATATCTTTTTTCCGTTCATATACTCCCTCTAGCATAGTTCAGCGCAACGATCTGTGAACAAATTTCAAAGTTTTTTGTCAACGATTTCTTAGAATTTCCGTTAAGTCTAATGTAAATTATGTACAAGGCTGAAACCTACACACACGTGGTTACCATGGTAACTACTGTGCGAATGATTACGTCGGTCAAAGACAGCAGCCAATAACAGTGCTGCGCCGGACGGACGACCGTCAACATTTGCTGGTGCAGCTCGCTCTGTCGAAAGAGATAGATTTCCTGGAAGAGGGTACCTGCCTGAACCAGTCGTTTCCCTTATCCGAGTTCCGAAGTGATGTACAATTTTACCATAGTGCTTTGAAGTTCATGTGGGAACAGCTGGCAGATATTGTGGTGCAGTAGAGATTCATGCTCACACACGAACAGCTGGTATAATTCAAAATCATTTTAACTCTCTTCGTTTCACTCCTTAATCTTAAACCGAGCGGAGTAGCGTGGTAATGTTTGGGACTCGTATTTGACAGGTACCAGGTTAAAACAGAACTGCCCATCCTTTTCTTCTTCTTCTTCTTCTTCTTCTTCTTCTTCTTCTTCTTCTTCTTCTTCTTCTTCTTCTTGTGGTTTCCCCTGATCGCTTAGGCGAATGCTGTGATATATCTTTCCTTTCCACCAATTTTCATTATGTTCTGTTACAAGGTCGAAAGTGCCGGGGCGAGGTGGGCTGGTGCGGTGTGACGTTGCTTGCACTTTCGAAAAGCTTCTGCCCGGCGTCTTTTATGGAAGCGAACCTTCTGAAAGGCTCCAATCCTTGGAGGGAGAGGGTGGCACCGCCGGCATTTGGAAACATATTCTCTGTCCGTGAATCTGGTCGTTTGGTGTCTCCCTCAACTCATCTCGTCCTCCGCCACTGCACACGTAAGCACAAACGGCTATCACTTGAGCAAAGCTGATGTACCGAAATGTCCTCCTCCCAATCAATGCATCAAATCCTTATTCTGATACCAAGGAAGAGCACAGGCTAGAAGCTAAACGCTATTCACACTTTATTAATTAGGAAATTTGCTTAAAAGTTGTAATGCATTCTGTTCAAAAGATCACTTGCAAATAATCAGCCTGTGAGAAAGAAATTAAGTTTTCATGTACGCTATTTCTAGTTAGCTATAAAAATGTAAAAGCAACACAGAGAAGCAAGACAAGGAATAGACCACCTGTGATGAGACTGCCGTGTTTACTACCGCATTACGGGACAATGTCGTTAAGTTGGCACACCTGTCGCGCCATCTACCTCTGCCAAACACGTGAGGCCATGACCTCGACTCTGCCGTTTATAACCGCTATATGTCCGGTATTTCTGTATTGAGGTTTCCACATTCCGCTATTTCACGGCTAGGCAAAACCCTTGCTCATTAACGGGCGTTGTGTAACGGTAGGATCCCAGCAGAGGAGACCTCTTGTTTAAAGTGCAAGAACGATAACCCCACGGTGATACATACTTCGCAATAATATTCTAGAAAGTGAATTTTATTGCGTTTTTCGTTTTTGAAGGAATGAAGCTATTGAAGCCGTACCCGTAAAACATCTATTTTATTGTTCTTAGCGAATTTCGAAGAAGTTTAAGCTATTGCTGTGGTATCTATGGAAAGATTTTTAATTATCTATCCAATTAAGCATCGATCGTACATTAGGCACCTACAAGTGTGTGTGTGTGTCGCAATTTTTATTTTTTCTCAACGAAACTCGGTATAGGCCATTGAAATAAATTAATAAAAATAGTTTCCGGTATTCAGACTGTTAGAAGTGGGGGGTTCACCTGAAACCTAACATTTAAAAATCACTCTAGCAGCACCAATATTTGTTTTTTCGCAACGAAAATCGTATATATCATATAAATGTAATAAAATTGTAGTTTCTGAAAATCAAGGAAATTGGAGTACAGCTGAAAACCGAAATTTACAGAGTGAGATTTAGAGCTAAATTTAAAAATCGCTCTGGCGACTGCAGTTTTAAAACATTTAAAGGAAAATATATATACCATTGAAATAAAATTAAAATAGTTTATCAAAATCAGTGAAATCATATTTAAAAATTACTCTAGCGGCACCAATTGCTCTTTTCGAAATTAAACGCGGTATATATCACTTAAATAAATTAAGATAAATAGTTTCTGAAAGTTGGGGAAATCGGACTGTTAGGAGTAGATATTTCTGAAAACCGAAATTTAAAAAGCTCTCTAGAGTTAAAAGTTTTCTCTCAATTACATCAAAATAAAAGGAAATATAAATTGCATTTATAACGATCCATATGTTTTATTTTTTAGAAAAGCGTTTTCATGAAGTTAGCAACTGTGAAATATTAATTTAATATGGACGTGAGAATTATATTTATAGCGCTCTGTAATAACATTAAGAGATATTTTACATTATATGTTTTCATTGCAATAGAATTTAAATTAAATTTCAAAGGCATTGAAAATCGATGGAACTCCTGATTTGTATTTTTTTTTTTTTTTTTGAGTAGTGCTTAACGCCCGTTTTTACTACTGAGACACCATAGGGCGGTGGACACTGATGATACATGAGATGAAATGATATTTTGGGAAAGGATATTTTTTTTTAAGGAAGGGAGCGTTCCGGGCCTAAGTTTAGGGTACCTCCCCGGTATTTGCCATGTATGAGGACTGAGGAAAACCTGGAAAAAGCCCCAGTCAGGGAGGATGGTCCTGGTGGAATTTGAACCCCATACCTCCCGCTCATAAGTCCGCGCCTTAATGACCTCGGTCACCTGTGGCGGTTTGATTATTGCTGATTGTGTATATTTGCGTACTATATTTAATTGCTTTTAAACAATAACATGCTTTTGTTTTATTAACATGTATAAACTTCTTATCTGCACAAGGTTTCTTTGTGTTATTTTTCTCAATTTTAGTGAATATAAATATGATACCAAGGGCTCAGCTCATAAACATAGTAACATTTAAAAATGTTTAAAAATACTCACACAATATAGCTTTATCTGTCAGTTGTCATATATTTCGCTTAATTAATATTATTTTTATGAATTAATCTCCTACATAAAAAGAAGAATGTGATTTTTCTTTGTAATTCTTATAGATTGCAAGAATTCTAATTTTTCCTCACTTATTTTAGAAAATTACAGTAATTTCACTATTTATGTATATATGTATATATAAAATATAAAATAAAAATAAAATATCTCTATTAACAATGTAACAAATTAACAGTAATTATAATAGTAGAAAGGGATAAAACACTAAAATAAAGTCACACTTGAAATCGCTATATTTCGAACTCGTTAAATTTTTCAGGACTGTCAACCGTTATATAATATGATTAAATAAGTTGGTGCAATGTAATAGAACTGTGCGAATGGCATGTAAAAGTACCGTTAAATCCGTCAATGTCGCTAGTTAATTTAATCTTAACCTAGGTTTTCCTCTAGATTAGGTTTCGTTTTACGAGGATCCTAGTAATGACAAATATTTACTTTGGTTAGGTTAGGTGTTACCTTTAGTTTAAGAAAGGTGTCTTAATTCCGCTTTATCTCTTAACCGTATTTCTTGCATTTCTTTCTATTGGAAACAGAAACTGCCAAATTTTCCGCATCTTGTTCCGATTTCTCTATAAAAGTCCACACGTAATGGATAGGTAACGCTTTCAACAAGTTTAATCATTTATTTCCTCCTGCACACTGCTGCACTTTTATGCACCTTGGTATGATATTTTGCTAAGTTTTTCTGCAATAAGGTAGCTTGAGCTACTGGTAACGGTCGCCACTAATTTTAGTGTTTACACTTTTACTGAAAGCATAAAATGTGACTATATTTCAAATTGATAATAAACACTAACCTGTGTTTCATTTAACTTTTCTTCCGTAAGAACTCAGCGCTTGGGAACATGTGTCTCGTCATTGCATTGAGAATTCCTGTCTCTCATAACTTCTAAACAAGTTGGCGAACAGTTTGCTATCTTGAACACGACTGGCAGGATTTTTTCTTGCGAATCGCCCTACCACTTCCTTTCAATAATCCGTTTTCACATACGCATCATACATAAAACCCCGCTCTTTAAGACTATGTTCATGTAGTAGTAAACTAACGAACAACAGTTGGCACATAATTTCAAACCGCTACGGGTGGCCGAGGTCGTTAAGGCGCTGACTCATGAGCGGGAGGTCTGGGGTTCGAATCCCTGATTGTGGTTTTTTCCAGGTTTTCCTCAGTCCTCATAAATTGCAAATGCCGAGGAGGCACCCTATACTTAGTCCTGGAACGTATCCTTAATTTGAAATAATCCTTCCTCAATTTACTATTTCATCTCTTATAGCATCAGTATTCACCGCCTGTGGTGCCTCAGTAGTAAAAACGGGCGTTAAACACAACTCAAGAAAGGTTCCACACAATGAAAATAATAATAATACACAAACACACAACTTCGCTGACATAACCTCCCTCAAACTAACTACAAGAGGCTATCACAGTAAGGACGGCTTGTGCCAGCACCTTTAATGTCGTCGGTCCTGGTGGTGTAGTGATAACCATACTTGCCTTCTAAACCCAAGATCGCGGGTTCGAACCCGGCCAGGATCGATGGAATTTTTCGGGCATAAAAATCCTAAGTATGGCTTCCTTCGGAAGGGAAATAAAGCCGTGGATCCCGTGTCGTACATTTACTGCACGAAAAAGAACCTCAAGCCTGAAAGAAGAGGCCTCTGAGCAAAATTTGTCTGCCGTTTCACACCCTGAATTGAATGAGACGCTGATGACCTGAGATGTTTAAGAGTATTGATAAATAAATCAAATCTTTAAGGTCCTAAATACGGTTCCGAGTTGGGTGTACTGATCATTAAATCCACCTGATGTCGTGGCTATCGCCGCAGCTAATATAGTTGTTTAACGAAAGCTGTTAAATATAGAAGTTGTACATTCATTATTTAAAAGTTAACTACAATGAAAATGTTTTTATAATTTTGAAAATAGACATGAAATCCCAGTATTTTTCATTGAAATAAAAGTCAATATAATTGTGTAAAAAACCATATTAATTAAGTGGGTATATTATATTTTAATCTGATTATTCGAGTTGGCCTTTTTAAGGGTTTGACTGGTGGTCAAGCATATTTATGTATTATAATAAGAGTAATTTTATTAGTTTATTTTTTCCTAAATCTCTCCTTTGTGATTTGCTGAGATAGTATACAGTTTTATCGGAATATAAAAAAGTTAGGTTAAAGAGCTGGCGAGCGTAACTTAGTTTTATAATTACCGAAAGCAATATCTCCAAAAACATATAATGTAGTTTCCGGGCATTACAGCAGCTTTATCATATGATATCCATTACTAGAAAATCAAGTGTGGGGAGAAGAGAAGAATAACGTAAAGAGATGAGTGGTGTTCTGCAAAGTTATAAAATAAACCATTACCCAAAAGCAAATTTCACTGCACAAACACCACCTCAAGTTGTTAATTTTTCTATATTCATTTTCTTGCAGCATTTACCAGGCAAGAACAGTTAACATAAACTGAAATAAAAAAAAAAAAAAAAAAAAAAATAATAATAATAATAATAATAATAATAATAATAATAATAATAATAATAATATCGAAGAAAAGATCACGCGATTTGTTTCCCTTTCAGTGTTAATTATTTGGCGAGTCTTTTTATGTTGTTTTTAAGATTTTCCAACATCTAGTGAAAAAGGAAGAACTTGGAACTTCTAGAGTCATTCGCTCAGAATTATTCAGAGAAATTCGATTCAATTCAAAATTTGTATTATTGCTGTAATCTGTGCAAATAGAATAGTATGCGTTTGCCTAAATTCACAAGAGCGGATAGTGCCAACATAATCGCCCAATCGCCACCAATCCGATGACAAACTTTAGCGTCAATTGTAAATATTTCGGAATGCTTAAGTTTGGCAATAATAATTATTAGACATATTCATGCCTGATAGCTATTTAATTTATTAAAAAAATAGCAATAAATATTCTCGGTTGAATTCAATTTGCCATCCCTTTTTTATACATAGCCATCTGTAAGAGAATACAGGTTTAGTACAGCTAATTTCGTGACATGCGCGCTCAGAATTTGATCGCAGGAAATACCTAAGTCATCCCCACTGCAAATATTTTGTCGCTATATGACTGGCTTGTCTCAGTAGGTAGCAATTTTATGCGCCATGTAGTTCAAATAATCGGGAACTTAACCATTTTGCCATAGCGCTATTAATCCCAGAGATAATCGCTACTTTATTATCAACAGTCTTACAAAGTACGATTTCACTTATTTGTAGTAAATTCCTTAGCTTCCTCAATTGCCATATAAACGAAAGATCTTTAATAGGTTTTCCCGCCATATGATAAACATTAAGTAATTATTCACATAAAATTAATATATAATGAAATATAGGAGCGTAATATCAGATTATTTTATGGAAATATTCATAAATACTTACGTAAACAAATGTTTTAGGATACAGCGTGGATATTTCCCGATTGATCTGTGCCCCTGCAGCGCCATTACTATGTTTTCCACTATAAATTAGCTGTGTTGATACAATGAGCTAACTGCATAGAGTACATTTAAATTTTGGCATAAATGTAGCCATTTTTATGAACTGAGCTCTTGGTATCATATTTACATTCACTAAAATAAAGAAAAGCGACAGAAAGTTCAACTTACCGTGTGAAATGTGTAAATGGATCAGAAACATGTTATTATATAAAAACAATTACAATGTACTAGCGAATATACACAATCAATAACATACATAAAAAGTTTTATCAATTTTCATTGGCTTTGAAATTTAATTTAAATGTTATTGTAGTAAAAGCATGTAACGAAAACGTTTTCTGAATGTTATTACAGAGCACTCTTATATATAAATATAATTATCACACCCATATTATATAAATATTTCATAGTTGTTATCTTCACGACAATGTTTTTGTCAAATATAAAACATATTCATTTATATGATGAGTTAATTTGTTCGTTTAATATGATACAACTGAGACAAAATTAAACGCTAGAGTGTTTTTTAAAGTCCCATTTCGGACAATTCTAATGTTCTATTTCCCTGATTTTCAGAAAACATTTTTATTTTTTATTTAAATTGTATACGCCTCGTTTTGTTGCTTAATAGTGGTGCCGCTAGAGCAAATTTTAAATTTTGGATTTCAGGTAAACCGCCCTCATAATAATATGATTTTATTGATTTAAATAAAATATTTTATTTAATTTCAATGTTAGATATTGAAATTCGTTGGTAAAAAACAAAAAATGTAGCCGTTAGAGCGATTTTTAAATTTCGCTTTAATCCTTACTCTTTAAATTTCTGTTTTCAAATATAACGTCGCTCCTAATGGTCCGATTTCCCTGATTTTCAGAGACTATTTTTATTAATTTATTTGAATTGTAAATACCGAATTTCGTCGCAAAATAAACAAATATTGATGCCGCCAGAGTGATTTGTAAATTTTGGGTTAATGGTAACATCCATTCTTAATAATCTGATCTAGTTGATTTTCGGAAACTATTTTTCTTATTTTATTTCAATGTCATATAGGAGTTTCGTTGACAAAAACAAAAATTGCGCTAGAGCAATTTTTAAACGTTCGCTTTGGGTTGAGCCCCCCCTCCCAATTGGCCAATTTTGTTGTTAACGAACTTGATGAATCGTTTGTTAAGTTTCGTTGAGAAAAACAAAATTTGCGGCCACTAGAGACTTAATATACACATAAATTTTCATTGCCATTTTTTGTGCCCAGTTAGTGGGATCGATGGAGATTTTATAATTTTTTTTAAAAAATCGTTTCATGGGTACGACCACAATTCCTTCGTAATTCGCTAACAGGGCAGTGTGCTAAGAATAAAGACTATCAAGAATATTAAAAATGAACATTAGGAAAAGATAAAAGTGTACAAGCTTTTGTTTGCTGGAGTTTCTTAAAGCATTCGTTTATATAATTGCTCTGGTAAGTTAATAAGGGTTTTTCAAATCTTAAGCTTTAAATGGCAACGCGTTCTACCCATAAAAATTGACGAGGCCGTGGAATAAGCAATGTTAGAATCCAGGTCAAAATGTGACCCAGCTCGTGGGCAAGAGGGCGTAACGCTTTGGCACTCCGCCTGCAATCGCTAACTTGTTTCCCGCAGAGCCTTATTTGCCGATTACTTAAGTCCAAAGCAAGCTGGCTTTGCAGAGCGGCATGAAGTTTGTAAATCCATTTTGTGCTTCGGTAATAACAACCTTTGAATACACTCGCCTTTTAATTATTTTCCGCTCTCGTTCATTTCCCTCACTGCAAAAACAGCTGAAATTCGCAACATTGGAAAAACGTTTCGTGAATTCGTTTTTCTAATGAGTTAATTCAATTTCTCTTTGTCTTTCAGTGTACATATTTTTCTTTGATAAAAAATTATTTACTTAGTTTCAAAATATATGCTGGTTTTAATGTCTGTATTCAAGTAGCAGCTTCGCTATATTTTGGAAATCAATTTGAACCAAATCGGGTTGCTATCAATGAATAAAAGAGACGGTTTTAAATTTCCTTGTCCAAGTATACAGAAATAGTTCTTTCACACTAGCTGTGTGTGCGACATTATTTTGGAAAAGGGGAATCACACTTGAAAAATTCAGATCTCGGCCGAGATTCGAAACAGGGATCTTTTGGCCTTCCTTATCTAAGCTCTAAACAACTGATCTACCATGCAAACAACTAAGCACGGAAGCACATTTCTCATTTTACTCTATATGTTCCGGAGACCTTCCTAAGATTTATTGCTAGGAATGTTTTGACCCAGGTTTCCAGCTTAACCTTCAACTGTACAGGGGTTAATTTATATACACATATATTTATATAAGACTGTATATTAATTTATATATGTATTGTAGAAGAAATCGAACCATTAACTGAGTCAAACGCTATAGAAAAGTCAATAAGAGTTAGCACATCAATCCACATCCGTAGCATTTCTAAAGTCCTCATTTACGTAAAGCAAGGTAGTTGCCATACTGTAGCCAGCCCGGAATATTTTCCGATCCAGTTACAAAATGAACCAATAATCCTTGACAGCTGGACGTAATTATTTAGATCTGAACACTTCATTTTAAAATCAGAATATTTATTTCGAACTCTATGCTTGTGGGGAGCATATAAAAAACAGCATTATATTTAAAAATTAATAATAATAATAATAATAATAATAATAATAATAATAATAATAAATAATGCACTGTTTGTTACTAAGCCATTCCAAGAATTTGAACAAATTGTTATACCACATTATAAAGCTTCAGTCATTGTGTATCAAAATAATTAATCTCTCTAAGTGGGTTCGTGTTCATTGTGGTAAGTGAAGCCTTTTCTTGTTCCAGAAAGGCTCCGTCTTGAAAAAGAGAACTGAACGAAACGACGAGAGCACATTCCAGCTGTGGCCGGGCTGGAATGCGGCTGCTGGACCAGTGTCAAGGTCTTCCCGCTACCTCCTGATGAGAAATTATCAAGACGCTTAGGTTATCCACCTGGCATTCCTAAATACTATCCTATACGAAAATTAATTTTAAACTTCCTATATGTCTGAATTAAATAGTAAATTTGTTATCATTAACGCAACAGTTATACCACTAAACAGAAAGTAGATGTTTAAACAATCGTATGCAAATTTAGTGTCATAGAAAGACATGTTAAAAGTAAACAACTTTCAATGCAATTGTTCAAACAACTGATTAGCGATAAAAGATCTTCTTTAAAAATAAGTTGTTAACAAACTTATAGCATTAAAAAAATTAGTTCAATGACTACTTTTCTGATAAACACAGCATGTAAGAAATGTTTATATGAAACTAAACTCTATTATGCTTTCGCTAAAACAAATAGTGAGAGAATATAGGTAAATTAACATCAAATAAACTTTACCAACATAATTTCCTTTGATTAGTGTAGCCAATATACAGGATGTAGAAGCATAATACATTAGTACATACACATTACTACCGGTAAAGTTTTTTAAAAATGTTTTCTTGAATTGTAACATTCACTGAGATAATTCCACTTTCTTGAGAAAATAAAATGCATCATGTTCCAGCATAGTAAACTTATTCCTGTAGTTCACTGACATCATGTTGCCATAGGGAGGAACAAATGAGTCAATCTTTTTCTACACTCATAAAAATTGGATAAATATCCACTGAAGGAGCCAGTAAAATCAAGAATGACCGCCTCCGTGATCTAGTGGTAGCATTTGTGACCATTAATCCGCAGGTCCTTGGTTCGAGTCAAGTCAAGCTGTGTGGAGGTGATTGCCAGATAGCTTTAAGGCGCAAGGACTCCGAGCCTACAGTCATTTCATTCATGACTATAGACTTTCACCTACAGTATTCCTGTCCAATCTATAGATGTCGCGAGAAGAGCACTGCAGTCAAAGAGACAATAAATAAAACTTTAAAAAAATTAAGAAACTATTAATAGCCCTTATCTCATAGCTTGTCGATATTTTACGTGAAATATTTCATTGCTTCATTAAATTTCATTTGCAATCTCTGATTTACATAGCACGCCGACTACACATACAAATGTTCATTGAAAATAAAATGTAAAAGAAATAAAAAAAAAACAGAAAGAAAAGCTTGTACTTTAATGTACTTTATATGGTAACCAGAAAAAGAAAAATAGCTTCCTATTTCTTTCCTTCGGAATTCGCTAATATTAATAAAAATAAGTTTCGTTTTTCCTAGATTGTGCATTGTTTTGATAAAGTTCTTTTGGCTACAAAGCTGACATTTTTCACATTTGCCCCTGTTAGAAATGGTGAATGAACCTCACAAATTTATTTTCATTCAATGAATCAGGCCCTATATATTTTATAACTAATTACAGCATAAATTCGAGATTAGTTTAAATAATTTTCATCAATGAATAAAATAAACAGACATAGTGACAAATTACACTTTTAATTATTCACCTCCCAACACATTATTAAAAAAGTTCTTTGTCAATTAATAATGAGTACTGTTGTTAGGACATACTTTTGAGGTTTAAGGGTACATTTACCCACATATTTTAAGTCATAAGCGTATATTTTATTTTGCGTATTTTTAGATGTTTAGGCCACAAAAATTCTAGTACTAATTGAATGAGTTAATTTTATTTCTTATGCGTTAACATACAAATTTTTTAACAAAATGAAACAAATAAAGAAAAAAAACATTAATTTTAAATATAACTAATACGATCAACACCTTCGGCAATTCCAGAAGGCCCTAACTCCAATTTATTCGAATTAGATTGGCTCAGCCCCCCCCCCCAGTTCCCGGTTCATCAGCAGCTACCTACTGGAATATCCAGGGGACTACGCTCCGATGCAACTACTATATATACAATCAATACAAAATTAAATTACATTTTATGCAATAATGAATCTTCTTCCTTTTCCAATTAAACCCATTGAGCTAAATTCCTATCCTTGAGAGTTGCTTATTCCTTTGGACCTTATACACAAACAAACAAACAAGTAAACATATTAAAATCAAAGTAAACAGTTTTCCTTTCCGTGTTCTCAGTTTATGTAAGCTGACTACAATTGATAAACTTTTAAACTTCCCCATTTGCTTAATCTGACTTTATGGAGTTGTATTCCTTACGTACCCCATTACAGTTAACATCAAGTTGAGTATGTAATGGGGATATACGAGCATATTCGCTCCTAAATAGTGCAATTGTCAGCATTGCTATTTCCATTTATCTTACTCACCTTGCATAATCATTTTGTCTCACTTTGCCTATGTACTTCCCCAGTCCCTTAATATTTTCGTCTGATTTTAAATTTAAAATGTTTCTACCTGTTATTTAATTTGGTAAATTTTCTTTCGTAATAGAAACTGTTTCCTCCAAAACTTGGTTTGCTTACGTTCAAATATACTATGCCAAGTACTATCTGGTTCTTCACACGTAGGACATTTCCCTTTAATATATCAATTTAGTTATTATTATTATTATTATTATTATTATTATTATTATTACCATACTACTTCTACTATAGTGAAGAATGGTACCATTTCTTCTAAATATTGCAGGCTAGGTTTAATTTGTTAGCAATATATTGATTATTATCGGTATATAATGATACTGCAATATCCGGTAATGCTAATAATTAACATTAAAATAATAATAATAATAATAATAATAATAATAATAATAATAATAATAATAATAATAATACCACAGAAATTTAGTAACAGTATATTTTTGTTTTAGGATAACCTCTGCATTAGGAAACATAAACGGTATCTATACTTTATCATCATGATCATGGTTTGTTCTATAATTCGAAACAAAAGACTTAAATCATTATATACTATTTTTAAATATGTAATATAATGCTATACAACTGGCAACATTGATTAAATTAAACAGAAAGTAATACACTCAATAAAGTGCACATAACTGCACGTGGTAATATGTTCGTCTTATGGTATGACGTCATATTAAACATTTGAGCAGTTTCTATCAATGGCTAGTTATTGCAATCAGTAACTACTTTTGCAGAAGTAAACGGTGTATGAAAAGTAACGCATGTTGTATTCGCATTTCGGTTAGTAGTGAGTTGGTCGTGATGGAGATACACACAATACTGGAGCGCATAACTATCGAGAAAACGTGTGCAAATCACATGGTATGTAAAACGCGCCTTCAGAACGACTGTAAAAGTTTGAACAACCAGGTTCGGTGATGAAAAAGAGTGGGCTCCTCGTACTGGACGCTGGTCGAAAACATTACCTCTGGAATTACTTCTTCGAAAACAAATCCAGAAATGCAGTAACTGTCAACGATGTACGTTGTCGCGAGATGATATTTTTGTAGCATCAATTGTAAGTCATGAACTTTGACTTTGATGTTGATCCAGCAGGATGGCGCTACGTGTCATGCGGCTCACGAAACCAATTGATTTATTACACCAGAAACTTTTGGGCGGCTGATTTCGGCAACAGTGATCACAATTGGCCACCAAAGTCAAGTGATCTTACGCCGTGTGATTTTTATCTTTGGGAATTTGTAAAGTCCAAGTTTACAGTAAATGCATACCAGCCATTCGTGAACTTAAAGAAGAAACTCGAATGCTATCGCAACAATTGACCCACAAGTGTGCGAAAATGTGTGCAAAAGAGTGTAAAAGTGTCATATGAGACGTGGAGCACATTTGTCGGATATTATTTTCCGTATTTAATCGGAGTGTTTACTCTTTCAAAGTATGTCACCACTTTGCCAATTCATGTATAAATAAAAGCTCATTTTGTAAATTTAAATCCTGCATTACTTTTGAGACACTCTTTAGTTATAGACAATACAAATAAGAATAACTATTGTCAGGTTATACAGATGTGAAAGAACATCGTTTATATGAGCAAGAAACATCTGGCAAGTAACGTTGCTCTTATTTTCTAAAGAATTTTCAACGTGGCCTTTAATAGGGACAGTCATATAGCTTCCTTGATTTCTTTGGGTTCGCTTTCATACTTTGCTGCAACAAAATACACCGTCAAAAACGAATTCGAAAATTCTGACACCAACTAACAACTTTCAATTATTTAAAGAGCTGTATCTGTAAAATATATATATATAAATATATATATATATATATATCCATCGACTTTTTATGGCGATTTTGATTACATATTTTTCAGAAATTTTCGAAAAAATATATGTATCGAAATTAAATGTGTCACTAACCTTCTATTCTATAACTAGAACCATGTCGCTAAGACTTTACAAGGTTAAATAGGGTTAGCAACATTGGTGAAAATTGTTTTGGTGTAATACTGTTAGCAGGCACATCTGCCGTCTTTTTCTTGCGGTAAATATCGCCGCTAAGAGAAAAGTCACGTCTTCTATAAACTTTTTACGGACGGCAGGAGGCACTGAGATAGAGTGTGATTACTTATCAATATGGGGTACTGAAAGTATTTTACTAATTAATCCCTTACCTTTCGCCCTTTTTGTGACAATGAAATAAAATTCTAAAAACAATTTATATAAGTTTAATTTTTCATGATTATTTATCTATAAAGGTGACATTTTATTTTATGAACATAAATATTTATGAAATGAAAACGTAGGGCCGATTATAGCAAATCTACTAACAAATTTTAACATGTATGTTACATTCTGTTTTTAGTCAGAAGCTCATTATTATTATTATTATTATTATTATTATTATTATTATTATTATTATTATTATTATTATTATTACTATTATCATTATTATTATTATTATTATTATTATTATATAAATACAGATTGCAGTATAAGACTACCTGCTTTAAATTACCAGGATTGTTTAATAAGTAAGATAAATAAAAGCAGACAAATGTAAAGTTAGCTTAAATCAATGTATTTCTCAACGTAAACTCCGTTCAGGTCCTTACACTTTGCTCAACGGTATTCCAAAATCTTCATATCTTCTTTAAATGACGAGTTTTCGAGGTCTACAAAGTGTTCATTCATAACACACATAATCACTGTTCCCAGAAAACATTTTTTTTTTAGATCTGGGAATAGATAAAAAGTAGCTAAATCTGGTGAGCAGAATAGATGACGCAACAATTCGAACCTTAGTTACAAATGTTTTGCCAGTGCAGTTTGCAGCTTTGTGCGCTGGTGCATTATACTGGTGAAATAGAACCCTTATTCTTCGAAATATCTCGCTTTAGCAAGTTCCGGTTGTATCCATGAAACGATTAATGAAATAATTGCTTCAAATGTCCATCGATTTTACTACTAGGCACCGAAAATGGCATATACATGTCTGTTGACGCTTCAGTTGTCCCAATTTTGGTTTTTTCTTAACAAAACTGCCGGTATAGCCATCGATTAACAAACTATTTGTCGAGTTCCTTAACTAGCAAAACTGAGGGGTGGGAATTAACCTAAAGGGAAAATTTTTTAAACATTTTAAAAATGGCTCTAGCAGCAGCAATTTTTTTTTCAACGAAACTCTGTATATTTCATTAAAATAAGTTAATAAAAATAGTTTCTGAAAATCAGGGCAATACTTTCTGAGAAAAAGGTACATTAAAATGAATAACTTTGTATTAGTAATATAGGGCATCTGATCTCCCCTTAAAATATACTGGCATCTCTTTTTCATTTAATATAAAAAACTAACAATATCAGAACTACCCCCCAATAGCAAAACTTCTATTCACCTGATTATAAGAGCCAGTGCAGTTCCAGTGCACCCCTTTATTTTATACAACAAGAACTTGAATTCTTTTGTTATTAGTGGGACGACATTCTATTCATGTTGCATAAGCAAACCACGTTTCTGCACGAGAGATAAACTATCACTAACCTCGAAGATATGAGTATACAAGTTCGTTATAATAACACTCAGCTGTCAACAAAAGTAGAAAAGTTATGTATTTTTAAACTTCATACCAAGGATCATAACTACAGAAGCAATAGCCGCAGGAACGGGGCCACGAGACCTGCGCGCCTCTTCCATGGGTGAGCCCCTCGGCAGAATTTGCAATCTCCTGCACCTCGATCGAAACCTCCCCTTGCGTCAACAGAAAACACTTCATCTTCATCCCGCTATTCGTTTGTTCTTTCAGTTGCTGCGACACGTTGTGATATTACATCTTATGAAGAAATGCAACTGTTGTCACATTCTCAAGAAATGACTTGGCTTTTTAACCGTTAAAAATGTGTACACTATCTCGCCCAAAATTTAAACTATTTAAAATTACTGTGAGAAAGTTTAACGTATCTTATATAGAAAAAAATTGCTATGATAATGTCATTCGAGCACTTTTACTTGTCTACAGCTACTTCCTAACCTAGCAGCTTTTCTTTTAATGCTCTGTGTTGTTTTTTGCATAAAAGAGTGCAGTGTAACATACTATTGCAAAGTCAACCAGTCTTTGCTATAAAATACACTATTCACGCAGTAAATGAACATAAAAGCTGTAAAATATCTTCTTTATAGCAGTTAGAAAATATATTTAAAGCTTCGTAACGCGATGTCTAAGATTCGTTTTTTGGAGATCCCAAGATCGATTAAAATGAAGTGAATAATTCGACAGTTTTCATTCGGACTGCCAATCACTACTTCAACCCTCGCTAACATGCACAAGAAGAAGAAGAAGAAGAAGAAGAAGAAGAAGAAGAAGAAGAAGATTAAATGTCCCTAAGAAGGATAAAGGTCTCCCACAAGAGGGTAGCTCTTATTCGTTAATACAATGAGCTAATTTACATACGGTTTTTTTTAAGTAGTGTTTAATGTCCGTTTTTACTGCTGAGGCACTACAGGTGGTGGACACTGATGATACATGAGATGAAATGATATATTGGGAAAGGGTATTTTTTAAGAAAGTAAACATTCTAGGCCTAAGTTTTACGGTACCTCCCCGGCATTTGCCAGTTATGAAAACTGAGGAAAATCTGGAAAAAAAACCCAGTCAGGAAGGACGGTCCTGGTGAGATTCGAACCCCAGATCTCCCGCTCACGAGTTCGCGCCTTAACAACCTCGGCCACCCATGGCGGTCCATTACATTACGGTTGTGTACAGTAGTAGTACCCTGTATGTTACATTTTGTTATACTTTTGTCCATCAGATTTCACTCGTTACGAAGTTAACATTTGATAGTGTCTCATATAATTCTGTTCCCTATATTGTGAACCATTGTGAATCCACCTGTACCGCGTAGAAATTTTCCTATCTCCGTCTTGGCCTGCCCCTGTGTCTTTTGCCTAAGTGTGTGCCCCACATGGTGGTCTCATACTTCCATCTGTCGTCCTGCATCCTCGCTATATGACCTCCCCACTTTCCACTTCAGTCTGGCAGCTCTTTCTGCACCCGGCCAGGACCGATGGATTTTTTCGGGGCGTAAAAATCCCAAGTATGACTTCCTTCGGAAGGGAAGTAAAGCCGTGGGTCCCGTGTCGTACATTTACGGCACGAAACAAAACCTCAAGCCTGAAAGAGAGGCCTCTGAGCAAAATTTGTCGGCCGTTTCAAGCCCTGAGTTGAATGGGACGCTGATGACCTGAGCTGTTAAAGAGCGTCCATAAATAAATCATTCAAAAAAAAAAAAGGCTCTTTCTGCGAATTTGTTGTTGATGTTATTTGGGCTAACGCTTCGTTGGAGATTATTGTAAAATAAATTAAACGCTCAACCAGTGCCGAACTTCATTATTAAAATGAACAATCTCCTTCCCCCTAATGTCAATACAACAATAAAAACTTTTTTGTTATTCCTAATATCTTCCGTTCCATTTTCCTATTCTTTATTTGCAGTGCATTAATCTGTATGTCGCCGACAACTTCTGGCATCCGTATAGCATTACTGTGTAGATGCAGGTTTCTAGTGCTTCGAATTTGAGCTCTGCTTATTTTCCTGTCGGAGAGTATAAACTGAAGGGACCAAAAAGCCTCCATGCTAAGAATATTCTTCTGTTTATCTCTTTTTTCGTCTTGTTTTTAAAGAAAAATAACTCTCCTAGGTATACATATAGTAGAGTTACTTCATCTCCTGCGGTTTCCATTCTATTTGTCATCAATGTGCTTTTGTCTTGTTCATTTGAGCTGTTGCAGCATCGTTTGTAATTCCCTTGATGTTTTAGCGCATAGAATCACATCGTAAAAGGCGGTGTGCCCTGCAGATAGAGCTGGGCCCCAGCATTCCAAATATGTACACAACAATTTGTCTTGAGATAGTGGAAATATTCGTCTAAGTAAGTCCAAATTACCCTTTTTAGGGATCTCTAGAGGGAGCTCCCATTTCATAAAATGCCCCACGCCTATAAATACGCCTCGATTGTCCCAAAATGTATACTGGAAATACAACTAGCGACCCACTACGAAAAAATAGTCATAAGACTCCAAAATTCGACATTGAAACCTTTGACTCCCAAAAATAGTAAATCTATAGACCAGCAATTTTTAAATTTCAAGTCTCGCTAAAATACACAGCAAACTAATAAAAAAAAAGAAGACGGGAGGAGGGAACATTCATCAAGAGTGCAGCGGACTATTAAGCAACCAGTCAGGCGTCAACGTGAGCTATCTCATTTGATTGTATGTCTTCATTTCTCCCACTATCTCTTTCCTCCAGGCTACCGTCCAATGTCCTATTTTCCAGTTGATAACAATACACAATGGCATTGAGTATTTCGCGAACGGCAGCAATTCACGGTGCACAATACCCCGCGGACAGAATATAACCTTCTTTTAGTGCAATGTAGGTTTAGGTTGTTTAGGCATAGATTCATGGGCTTCCAATCAGTGATGACGGCATTTGGAGTGTCATAGATGATTCACTTCACATCGCAAGAAAGGAGTCCTTCTGCTGACATGACAACAATGCAAAAGAGGGTCGTGCCACCTTCTGAGTCATTGTCAATTTGTGTGAAATAATTATAAAGTATCATTCTGACTCAAACGTCATTTATATTTTTAGGAGTCACCGTGTTTCTTATGCATTACGATGAACTTTTTTCATAATTCACAATGTCCTCGCAATCTGTTGCAATTTTTGCGGTTTATATCTCAGGAAAGATAACGGGGAAGTGATCATTATGTACCTACATGAATCTTCCAGAAGCATCTAGAGTTGTAAGGTACTAAATCATTTTATATTTTTATCAGACCAATACAATCTTATATTTTTATCAGACCAATACAATCATCAGAGAACACGTAGAGAGCTAAGCTATGCAGCAAGTCAGTTGTAATATAGTTATTTAAACACGAGACAGCTTCATTAACATCATTGCGTTTATGCGTTTCATCCCACATAAACAGAGTGCTTTTTGTTGATTTGCATTATGGATATAAAAGTTAATGTTCCACAGCTGACGGAGGTAAATATCTCATTCACTTGTTGGCAGTCATACACAGAACACATTGTTATCCCTTTCCCTGCTAATATATGAGAACAGTATAGTTATGTCATAAAGGTTAGAGGCTTTTCGTTGTTTTTGTTGTTTTTAATAGTGTTTAACGCGTTTTATCTACAGAGACATCACAGGCTGTGACACTGATGATACATGTAATGAAATGATAAATTGAGGATGTTTTTAAAGGAAGGGAGCGATTCAGACCTAAGTTTAGGGTACCTCCCCGGCATTTGGAAAACCTGGAAAAAACCTGTCAGGGAAGATGGTCTTGGTGGGAATCGAACCCCAGAACCTTCAGCTCACGAGCCCGCCTTAACGACCTCGATCACCCGACGCGGTCTTTTCGTTGAGCCATCTGCCTTTTTATAGCATCATTTGTACAGAATTTCACTATAGAATTCAGGTTAAACTTAATCGCTGCAGGGGGGAAAACAATAATCTACAGGAAAGGTAAAAATGTATGCAATCTTTAATTTAGTTAGCGAGCGATGTATTTATTATATTATTTTGCATCTTGAATAACCGCAATCTGCTGCCACTGGTGGCCTAATTCATAATGGGTAGGTTGAGGTCGTTTACATAATTATTTATACCGTTCTGCTGTTATTTTTCGCCATTTAACGCGCTAAAGAAAAACTTAAAAGCCTAGAGAATGCGTGGAAACGCTCATGCTTGTGTGTGTGTGTGTGTGTGTGTGTGTGTGTGTGTGTGTGTGTGTGTGTGTGTGTTTTGCTAAAATGTTAGTTTCACCCCTTTTATAATAAAAATTAGTGATCCCCTGAATTCAAAAACATTTGTTGAGATAAACTTGGTACAAAATTAACTTGTGCACTACACATAAAGGTATTTCAAGTTTTACACACGATTCAAAAAATTGTTAAAACAACAAATAATAACGTTTGAAAGTAACGCTTTAAACCTTCTATCAAAAGTCCCATCAGCTATAAAAATTGCTTCAAAATGGGAACAAAGAAAACTGCCTAACTTACAAAATTTGCATACACTTCTTAGAGGCAAATTACATGATACAATTAAGCAGATAACCATTAACTCTCGTAACATACAAGCGGCTATATGACTCACATTCTTTATAAAATTCGAGCCCATAATTGCAAAAGACAGTGGCATTATTTCTCTTGGTGTTAATAATAAAAATTTTAAAATGTACATTATAAGCACATAAAATAATGCAAAAACTCTACAACAAACCTGGACCAACAAAGTAGCCAAGAATTCCTAGAAGAAAACCGAAACAAACCCCATTCCCCGGGAACTTTTTACCTACGTCCTATTACTTAGGCAGCTCAGAGGAGAAGATGCCTTGGCGGGCTTGGTGCAGAATTTCTGTGATCAGTCTCTAAATCGCCTGAAACCTTACCCGGCCGACATCTCGCCAAACGGCTGACGAACTCCGGCAGTCTCACTCGGAACTGCGGCCGTGGGCGTGGTCAACACTTGGATGAGAGGCCAGGTGCCCTTCCATCACGCGGAAGCAAACAAGCTATACTACGTGTGTTGGCAAAGCAAGCAAGTGCAAAGGGCTGCACTTGCGTCCCATCAACCATCCGACCCAAAACGTTATGTTACTCAACATGACGTGTTAGCAGACAAAAGGAGTACAGGGAGATAGAGCCACTCAGTGGCCAGACCCTCCCCAACACCCGGAAGTTGGCAGTTCAAGAATGCCGGATAGTATAAAGAGAGATGTACCCGACAGGCAGCACCGTTACCTTTCAGGTGCAGGAGCGAAGCGCAGAGGAAGTCAAATGGAAGAAGAGCTAAGAGAGCAACTTTTAGCGAACAACCCAATTTATATGATCGTATGTGCCACACCCGTGTTACACGTGTTGAGTTGCACTGGGGCACATCATTGTCGCTCATATAACTACAGCATTTCTAATATCGTATTTCTTTTGTATTTCCACAAATATACTTGCGACATCTTTTAACTTTTAATTTGCTTTAATATAATTTTAGTACACTTTTGTTAATATTTATAGATGTCTTCTGTATTCGAGACACTCCATAGCAGCATACCCAGAGATCATAGTTGAAGTATTAGGAAACTATTGGTATTTTAGATGTGTACCTGTTGTTTCAGAGGTACCACTTTTGATTTTGTAACATTTTTTGAAAAATTGGAATGAAGAACTTAAGTCACAAGCACCAAACTTTCTGCATATAAACGCTGACAAAGTGGATGTTATTTCATTCATGTAGGAACGTTCTGTGTTAGAAAGAATAATAGTTCAACATGGCTTTTTTTTTTTAATGGGCGCTCTTTAACATCTCAGATCATCAGCGTCCCATTCAATTCAGAGCGTGAAAAGGCCGATAAATTTTGCTCAGAGGCCTCTTCTTTCAGGCTTGAGGTTCTTCTTTGTGCCATAAATGTACGACACGGGACTCACGGCTTTACTTCCCTTCCGAAGGAAGCCATGCTTCGGATTTTATACCCGAAAAATTCCATCAATCCTGGCCGGGTTTGAATCCGCGACCTTGAATTTAGGAGGCAAGTATTTGGATGTGGCAGTTATATCATATAGTTTCACACACACACACACACACACACACACACACACACACACACACACACACAAAACAGTGAGCTTGGAAAGCTTGTAATGTTCTGCTGAAATTGAGGTTTTCAATTGTGTGCATTAAAATTAGTATATCCATTACTTCATCGACCTTGTCTTCACCTGTCAGTTTAATATATGAGACATATACCAGGGTTAGAAAAAACTCAATGGCAACTTGTTCATCTCACTGCATAATACAAACAAGGACACTGATTTTGACCTCATTGCTGTAAAGAAGGCAAATCTTTAATCCACTGTAGAGCCCACACCAAAGTTTCGAATAATTTGACCTTAAAAAGGGTCAACATTTTCTATTGAGCAAATTCATCACTCATTTTCTCAGAAACTATTAAGGATAAATGACTGAATTTTGGATGGCAGACTTCATGTGATTGATGAAATAAAAATAAGTTGCACTGAATAGTAATGTTTAATTATGATGCACTTTTTGCTTAAACAAATCAGTTTTTATTTTCTCAAAAATAACTGGGATAATATTTTCACTTTTTCGTTAAATTAATTGTTAATATACTGAAAAAATTGATAAAATTTTCAAGTTATTACGCCTACAAGTTTATGATATAATGGGTGTATTTGTATGGAAAAGTGAATTTTTTCAGAAAAAAGTATACATACAAATTAAAATAAAACTCACATTTGTAGAAAAAACGGAACCTCAACACCTTCCAGGTTGATAGTCAGTCCTCCATCTATTCCTCTTGATTCTTAAGTCTTTTTTCTCCTTCATATTTATTCATCGAACAATTAGAAAAAGAGATATCCTATCAATAGCAACAATTTACAAATTTGCGAATGTTTAAATGAGGAGGTGGTCCAGAAGAACGTAAAACAAAGTTCCGGTATATAATTTTAAAAATAGTTATATTTACCATACCGCTTTAAAACATACATAAAAGTGAACCAGAAAATAAAAACATTCAAGTGATATCGGAATGTTAAAAAAAATCGTGAAAAATCACCATCATTTTGACTCTCCTTAAGCGATAGATGTCTCCTTCGTCCCTAGTAATTCAAATCCAACGTGTGTTTAAAAACGCAGTTTTCGGACTTTCGCTTAGACTTCTTGTGGCTTACAGTGATGCGTACGGAGAACATTTACATCAGCAGATGCATACAATAAGGTACCAAGATAAATGGAGTCTCATTGATTATTGCAGAGCAACAAGAACATTATGCAGGCTAAAGTAATAGGAAATCACCAACAACTTTTAGGTATGTTACTGTCTAATGTATATTCGTAATATAGTGTTACTTAATATTTAATTTTGTAAAATTTCAAATGTAAGATTTTTTAAAACAGTGTTTAACGCCCGTTTTAACTAATGAGATATCACAGGCGGTGGGCACTGATGAACATGAGATTAAATGATAGATTGGGAAAGAATTTTTTTTTAAGGGAGAAACTTAAGTCTAGGGTATCTTCCCGACATTTGTCATTTGTGAAAACTGAGGAAAACGGGGGAAAAAAACTCAGTCAGGGAAGACGACCCTGTGAGAATTGAACTCCAGACCTCACAAATCTGTACATTAACGAGGCCACCCCTGGCGGTTGTAACGCACATCACAACAAACCTCTGCCTGATGGAAAGATCCACTTCTGCATAAAGGAATAGTTTCGATTCATCTTGTTTAATTCCTATGACAAAGAAAAGGTTTGCATTTGTAGAACAGTGTGATAAACGTTCAATAAATGTATTAGTGCTCAGTGTATCCCTTGTCATAATTCATGTGGGTTTTCCGCATTTTATTCGCAAGATGTTGTCACAGAGTAAGTTGCCACACATAATGCGAAAATTCTCATGTAAACTCAATTGCAAGCCTTCATTTCTTTGACAAGAGAAAGGAGCGTGGTTTTGAAAACCACTTAAAGTGAAAATGAGAAACATCTGAATGCACCACTTCCCAACATATTAACCGGTGACAGGAACCAGTTTATGGATGACATAAAATCCTCTTTCCCAAACCGGAAATGGAGTGTGCCTCTAGTGACGGAATGTGAAGTAACTCCATTTAAAGAGAGGATAAAGATTAATTCTTTCAGGCACCCCTTTACACCATAAATGGTGAAATTGCTAACCTTGTCGCCTTTTATAAAAAGAAAATTCAATGAATTTCATTGTACTGCTTCTCACTGTCAATTGATAGTGCGGTTTGAATTATTTGTTCTTTATATTTAACGTCACTTCGTTTGAAAACGAAAATTAAGGGAGAAAAGAGGAAATGCATGGAATACAAATTCCTTTTTCAATAAATCTGTTATTTAAATAGCTGTTTGCTAAAAAGGGATAAGTACAAAACTACAACTTTTACACCTAGAACAAACAAAAGAAATGTTTTAGCAATTCGAAGCGGACAAACTACGTGGAATGGTGTAATAGCTTCAGTCAATAGCAGTCTAGGATACAAACGTACAGCTGTGTGGGAATTTATCAGTATTATTGTTGGCATTAACAGTCACATATCAAACGTTTGCCACTTCCTTTGATCCGGCTGGGTTTGCGATGAACGTGGTATTAATAGCACATAATCGATAATGGACATGGATCATGGTAGGTAATCTTTGTCCAAACAAGCAAACTGCATTAAAAAGTGTATTTAACCAATTTCCCATACAAAGTTTACATCCTCCTAATCTTGTTTGTAAAGCACAACTACACCTGTTAACTACTGGAGAAAGTGCCGCGTCAATGGTCGATACTTGCATGGTTTGCCTAGTATTTATAAACATCAAACTGCTGTCTACAAATAGTAAATTACACACAAATATATATTTTAATAGTGTTTAACGCCCGCTTTTACTATTGAGGGACCACAGTCGATGGACATTGATGATGCATGAAATGAAACGGTACATTGGGAAAGGACCTTTTTTTTAAAGGAAGGAAACATTCCAGGCCTAAGTTTACGGTAAATTCCCTGCATTTGTCATTTATGAGGACTGAGGAAAACCTGTAGAAAAAACTTCAGTCAGGGAGAACGGCTCTGGTTGGAATCGAACCCCGGACCGCGCATTAACGACTTCGACCACCGTTGCGGTCACAAACAAATATAAATTGATTTAATGCTAACACGTTTCATGACTATTGCAAAGCTTCCAGCCACAAAGTAGCGTTTGACAAATTCTATTCTCTGATAGTTTCGCGAAGGAAGACGCATTAGAAGACCTAAAAGGAATCTAGAGGAATAACTATTAGTGTATGCGTTTTTTGAGTAGACAAAGGGTACACTGTTTTTTCTTGGTAAGGTATGTTTTGGAGTGTGGGGGGGGGGTTATGTCGAACACTTCGCTTTATAACAAGCCCACGCCTCCGACCGAAGTAGACTTCATTAATTAAAAGTTTTTTATTACACCAGCTGAATTCGACATCGCCAGGGTGCTTATACTACAAAATTCATTAGGAGATACATTCATTAATCATTCAGAAGAAACTCTCGTGTGCTACTTCACTCATTCTCCGCTCCCATTGCATCTGTACTGATATAACATCACATGTTCTCTTTCTAACAGACAGTTATGTGTCAAACATTGCTGTTGGCTCTGCAATTATATGCATCTCTGTTTTTAATTTAATGAGCCTTTTTAACCTTTTTTATCCTTAACAAAGTTTATAAAAAGTCCGTCAAGCAGGATGCGCGTAAACTAAGCGAATTCTTCATCGAGTTGAATAATTTTTATAAAAATGAATATAAAATCCAAATTAGGCCTTATTAATTAATGAAATGAAATAAGTTATGGCATTATTGTGTAGTATTAGGGGAACGAAATTACAATTATTGCAATCTGTAAGTATTACAAAGGAAAAACTACATTTTTAGAATTATTACTATCATCATCCTCCTAACTATTGAGATTAAACCGCGAAAATTAATAGTGTACTATTAATTAATATATGATCTCTGATTGACAAAGCTACACTATGTGGGTATTTTAAACACTTTTAAATGTAACCATGTTTATGAACTGAGCCCTTGGTATCGTCTTTACATTCACTAAAATAGAAATAACAAAAGTTCCGAGCTACATTGCGTATTTACGAAGATGTTCATATATTACAATAAAATAGAAACATGTTACAGTTTCAAAGCAAATAAAAACAATCGAAAGTTTCTCGATTTTCATTGGCTTTGAAATTTAATTTAAATGTTAATGTAGTAAAAACAAGTAACGCAAACGTTTTCTGAAGGTTATTACAGAGCGCTCTTACATACAAATATAAATCTCAAACACATATTAGACTAATATTTCACATTTTCTACCTTCACGACAATGCTTTTCTTAAGTATAAAACATATGCATGGTTATAAATACAGTTTATGCTGAATTAATTTGCCCTTTTGTTTTAAAACAATATGGAGAATATTAAACGCAAGGACGCTTTTTAAATTTCGATTTTAAATGGTACCTCTACTCCTATGTTCCAATTTCCCTCATTTTTGTTAACTGTTTTTCTTATTTTATTTAAATGTTATATTTTGAATTTTGTTGGGAAGAAACAAATATTGGTACCGCTAGAGCGATTTTTAAATTTTGATTTTCAGGTAAACCCTCACTTCTAACTGCCCGATTTTCAAAAACTATATTCTTTATTTCATTAAAACGATATAAACGGAGTTTCGTTGTTAAAGACAAATATTATTGCAGCTAGAGCGATTTTTAAGTTTTGGGTTTCAGATAAACCTCCCTCCTTGGAACTCAATAGTGATTTCACTGATTTACAGAAATTATTTTTCTTATTATATTTAATGCCATATACCAAATTTCCTTTAAAAACATTTTAAATTGCGGCGGTTAGAGCGATTTTTAAATTTCACTTTAACCCCACTCCTAATGACTCGATTGCCCTGATTTTCGATATAAATTCATTTTAAAGAAGTCTACAGTTTCGTTGAGATAAAGCGAAAATTGCTGCCGCTAGAGGAATTTTTCAAGTTTTAATAAAAATTCGCTTTAAGTTAATCCCCACCCCTAATAATCCAATTTTGCTAGTTAATGAGCTCGACAAATCGTTTGTTAATTAATGGTTATATGCCGAGTATTATTGAGAAAAAACAAAAATTGCGACCACTAGAGCGTTAACACACACATATTATATATAATATATATAATATATATGCAGTTTTATAATTTCCTGTTGTGTTTTTCGTTGTCTAGTACGCACGATCGATGGAGATTTGGATAGATTATTCAAAGCGAATTTTACCAGTACAATCGCAATAGCTTACATTCCTTCGCAATTCGTTAAAAATCGTTTTAATCGCATGGAGAGTCTAATTTGCTCCTAATAGTCTTATAAAACAAATAAGCTGCGCTCTCCGCTTTTTAAAGAGTAATGGCTTGTATTTCGTTAACTATATAAGTTCAAACATTTTGGGAACATGAAATGGCTTGCACATTTTATTCACAGATTTTAAAAAAGCGTTTGGAAGTGTTGCTCTCAATCTCTAAACAAACTCTTAGTTCAGTCAAAAATTAAGAGATTAATAAACAACAACGAAAGATGTCAAAGCCAAAGAGAAAATAATAATAACTAAAGTCTATGCTTTGATTGAAATATAGGAATAAGGCAAGGCAAGAAGATTGGTCTATCCACTTCCTTTAAGGAACTCTAGGATAAGGAAAATTAAAATACTCATTTATAAAAGCCAGGAAAATGTGTGTATATGCAGATGAACATTAATATTTGCTGGAGTTGTGAATAGGCTATTTATAGTTTTAGTTCGCAAGTAATAAGGGAAGTGTCTGTAACGGGTTCGTTCGATTGATATGAAAATTTATTTGACTGATTTGAGGTTGCTGATCGCACTGCTGACAACCACTCGTTTCGAAGAATGACTAGTTTCGAGTAATTAACAATAAAAAATATGGCATGATGTTCCACTTTTGCGTACAAGCAGCCAACGATACCACTAGAGCGTTTATGTCCGCTCAGTGCCCCGGGTGTTTAGACGAAGAAATGTTTGTTTTCCGTACAGGTGTATTTATTTTTTGTTTTGAGTAAATAATAATAAGAATAATAAAACATGCGTATACCATTACCCATGACAAGGCAGCTCTTGGCCCTGTTCCAAAGCCTGTTCCAGTGTATGCATTACAAATGCATTGACTTGTAACTAGTTATTAGCAAAACTCCGTTCCACAAAGGTCTCTGCTACTTTACAACTCCATACTTACAAATTTGCAAGTAATTTTTCGTAGTTCTGTTACCTAGAAGTTTTAGTATTAATCAGATACTGGTATGTATAAATTTCTCTACAAGTGTGGAAATATCGATACCTTCAAATGCTAGCACAACATTTATTATCTTTTCAGTGATTTTGGGAACCAGTTGACCTAAATGTGCTAAGTATTAGTGAAAGTGATGATAATGATGAATAGGAATATGTACAAAAAAGAATAAATAAATATTTGTGTACAATGATAAAGTTAGGTAAAGTGCAATTAAAGTACTACTTACGACTGACTTTGGCACTTTCTGTTTCAAATGTGTATTTCAGCATCTTAGTTAATGTGTTTTTAGTGCTCTTGCTTTATGCCACGAAAATAATTTCATTAAATTCTTCATTCTCTTTTAAAATAATCCCTTTTGACACAATTTTACCAGGTTTTGCTTATAATGAGAACGTGATCGTCAAGCACTACGAACAAATAAATAAATACAAATGTCCAAATGGACTAATAAAATAAATGATCGAGAGCAATCGGGAAACTCGATTCTTCAACCATCTGAAATTAATGCTCTTAAATGTAGCCCTATGGGACGTCGTCTGCAAGTGGATTATTACGTGAATTATTATGGATATAAACTTTTGGGGCAATAAGAGCAACTACAGCTGCATCGTCGCAATCTTCAATTTTACAACAATGTTTATCTTTGTTTCTAAAATATTGCCCAATTCCATCATGCGCTCTTCTGTTATGTAACTACATTTCTGATTGGTGGTGGTAATGGCGGTGATGTGTTATAAACCCAGCTCATTCATGTCGCGCGGATCCTGGGACCATGCACGTTTCCCCAATGCAATAGGATACTTGTAATTCATCTGAATGTATATGTGAAGATTTGGGGCCAGATAAGCTTCCAAAATTGTGCACGAGACTGATAAATCATGGTGAGAAAGTTGCTTTTGCAGCCAGGGATCAGAGGTTCACCCATTTTCAATAACACTATTAACAGTACGCGCTACATGGACATGTTGCAAAACAATTTTCTTCCGCAACTCTATACGCCGATACAGACAATGGTTCATTAAGATGGAGCTCATCCGTATTTCCTGTATCAACATCTTTGGGCTCCGTATGATGTACCATGGATATCCGAAACATTGTCAGGGCATAGCGCTTGTTATGGGAACATCTGAAGGAATCGGTGTAATCAAATGTAACAGAGAGCGGCTATCACTACTTGCTTTCAGGGTGAAAAGGGCTTATGTCCTAGAGCGGTAGGAAATGTTTCGAAGAGGTGATACACGGTAGACATGTTGAACACGTTCTGCATGTTTTTTAATCATGTTCATTCATTCAAGAGAGTAATGCGATATAAGACTATGTGATATATTTTGTATAGTAAAAGTTGTATAAATAATTTTTCTGTATGACATTTCGTGCACCATCCTATATATTAATTAACAGAGCTCGCATTTTTTTTAAGTCGTGACCGTCAGAATAAAAAAACCTAAGTGTGCAAAAACGATGTTTATGAACTGTCAGATATTATGGGAATTTCTTTTTTCAATTTTGTTTTTATAACTATTTTCTTATTTTTGCCATTTTTCCTTTATTCTCCATTAGTGCTTCATTGGCGGAAATACAATGTATTTGTTCTAACGTAGCTGTTATGTTTTGCGATAAATTTCATTTAATAAAGGAAATGCTCAATGGCTAACAATGTGTTCATTCTCCTAGGAAGACCTTCATAAAAATTTAGAACAGATAAGCAGATTGCTATAGTAATCTTCCTTTGGGGGGGGGGGCGAGCTATATTTGTTTGTAAGCTCAGTTTGCATTATGACTAGCACTATCACTGCAGTTACAGGAGCAGTACAAAGACTTAAACGACAACAATAACGCAATAAGCAAAATATTTTCGATACGTTCATGCGTAACGGTTGAGACTCGCACTCGAGAGGTCCTCAGTTAATTCCCGTTGGGTCGGTTATCCTGGCCTTCAGTTACTTTGTGGTTTCTCATGGTCACTTTTGCAGGGCTGGATATTTACTTTCCGCTCTCCTGTTTCATTCGTTGGTTCTGTTATAGGTGCCAGGGCGAGGAGGTCAAACGCAGTGTGGTGGTCGCCTGCGCCTTGTAAAAATTTCTATTCCCGCGTCCTTGAATGAAAGCGGACCTTCCGAGGGGCTCGAACAACTCAGAGAGGACTCTATCGGCGTCGAGGTGGTTTTTCTGAAAATCTGCGTCAGCGCAGTCTCGTCCTTAGATCCTGGCCCTCCAGTGTCTCCTACCGTGTATCCCTTCCTCCCTAGGGTCGCAGGCACAAAGGGCCAGCAGTGAGCAAGGCTAAAGTACCGCTCTAGACTGATTCAACATCGTATCAAAATGTTCATTGATATGCCGACCTATAACATGTCTTGTTAGACTTAACAAGGGATAGGCTCGTCTTTCACTTTCTGCACATTGTTAATACAAAAATAGTGAGAAAAATTCATTTGTTTAATAAATGTCCTGCATATTTTTTCTTTATAAGTAATATTGCTGTTTAAAAACATACGAATAATTATTTAATTTCTTAAAAAGCAATTAAATACAACTCCAATTAACTAACATTTTACAACTATAATTACTTTTAAATATTAATAATCAGTATGTTTAAAATAAGTTTTAGTTTGCAGTAATAAATGTGTCGTGCTTTTTTACTACTTATGTTAACTATTTTAAGTACATTTTTCTTTTTAAATACCTGTACACCTAGTCTTTAATAACTAATTAATTCATGTTTCATGTGCAGTTACTTAATTACAGTCATTTTAGGCAAAACACTGATCTCTTCTTGTGTTTGATACAAAGCTGTAACAAACAATCTCCTGTGGTGTACATTTCTACAGATGTGTGCTCCTAAGTGCAGTTTTACATAAAAAAATCTACAAAATTAAAATGTCATTGTGACCAAAGTATTTAACCAATTTCAATGTACTTAAACGTTTTTCTTAAGTGGTCTATGGTGAATTTACTACAAAGTTTGAATTAGGTATATTTGATGATTAGAGAGTTTTTAATACATGAAAAAGATATTTAAAATAGCTTATATGTTTTTGGTGAATTCGGGTTCGATCCCTTTGAACACAAAATGCTTTCCATAATAAATGCAACATAATATGTAAATCCTGCTAAGTCTAAAATGCCTAGTACGGTATTAAAATTTCAAATTTAATTTGGGTAGGAATATTATAAATTGTTTTATCTTGCTGATTTTTTTTCTGCCAATGTGGTATTCAAATTATATCCTATTACTAAATGTATCTGTATTACTGAAAACATTTTCTCTTCATTTTGCTTCATATCTGCATTAATTTCATGATTGTCGTTACAAATAATAATTATTTATTAAAATCATTATATTAAACTTGAGCACTAGTAACATACAGAATCCGTTAACGAACAACTTTGCATGTGAGAGTTTGCCAGGAACAAGACTGGGTGTGGCTGCTGGGGCAACTTGTCAAACTTCTCCCAGCCGGTAGGTGTGCGATTAAACTGGGGCTTACAGCAATCGCTGTCTAATCCGATCACTGCCTTACCTTCACGACCTGAATGATTGATTATATCACCGAACACTAGGTCCCTGGACACCGGCTTAAGTCACTTTCTTAGTTCTTTATGAAGTCTACCGCCTGCTTGTGTCGTTCAATATGACTCGAAAATAGGAATATATTGAAAATATTACGTTCGTGCAGTCTAAACTACAACATTCTTTTTTTTTAATAGATATGCAAATATGATATGTCTAGTGAAGACTGGATATTTCATGTCTTGGTCAGCAAAACTGGTTTCCTGGCTTCTTCCACTTGGAGAGATATTGATTTCATGTGAATGTGTGTGGAGCGCACCCGAAACTTTATCCACTCCTAAAGGAAGTTATTTAAGCTGTTGGTGACAGAATTTTAAGAAATGTTTTTGGTTTTATTCTGGTACTGTCTCACCAATGGATTCCAAAAAAGTGAAATCACCCATCTACATTTTAAAATATAAGTTATAATTCATACATTTATAAATAAATATATATATATATATATATACAAACATAACGAAATATCGAATTATCTCCAAAGAAATAACAGACCAGGTTTTTAAATCGTCCAGGTTTTAAGCTGATTAAGAGATTATGTGAAAAAAATAAATATCGTAATAAAGAAAGTAAAATAAAAACATAAGATCAGTCACGACACCCTTTGACCAAAAAAAAATTGAAATATCTCTTGAACGCAAAATTATCTTTAAGTCCTACTCGTTACAGCGCGCGGTTCACAAGATAACCTGCAAAGCTGTGTAGTCACAGCAGCAGTTGTGTCAGCTCTGTGGCAGAGTGCAGTGATGTCGTGACTAAGACCGTAGCTTCTCCTCCCTATATTTTTAATAAACCTTTGCAACATAATATGACAAATTAGTTTCGTGATATTGTTTCCCATGCACAGCAAGCTTTAACGTTGCATATTACATATAACATGATGCTATTTCTTCAGTGTTTGTTCTATCTAAATACAATATGCTGCACACGCATTCCCTGCACAAGCATGAAGAACAAAATATATTTATGGCCACAAATTCAAGAAGCCTGGCATGTTGTAGCCTCTCGTCCACACTACTAGAAATCAGAAATACTAGAAATCTAACATCATCTATGTCCCGAAGATTGAGGGCAGTTATACATGCTGAGGGTTCATACACCGATGTTAATTTGTGTTTATTTCTGTGTGTTTTCACTTTAGCAGGTAAATGTTTCTGTTCATGTATTCATTTAGTTATTTGTAAAGAATGTGTTAGCTTGTGATTAAGTTTTTGTATATGCATAGATAATGTCATAAAACTCAAATGATACGTTAAAATATAATATTATATAAGGTAACATAATGTTCTACATATACACTTAAAAAACCAATAATGAAAACAAACAAAAATGTTATATGGGATTTGAACCCTAGAACTTACCCTCAAGAGCAATGCCTTCTAAACCGCTCGGCCACCGCTACGTGCGCTAACGTTTTCTTGATTGTGAATACAGCGAATACAAGCGTCTCCGAATTTTTCCGTTCGACATGTAGAATCTGGGAAAGACTCGTTCTTTTTTGTCAAAAGGTTTACAAACTACAACGAAAAGTAACAGAAGAAAACAAATTGGGAGAGCAGCAGAAATGAATACTTCGTGCTATAATTGGAAAACTTCAGATAAATAGTCTGAAAAGTATGCAATACAACTATATGGCATAAAATTCATTAAAGTAAGAGAGAGAGAGAGAGAGAGAGAGAGAGAGAGAGAGAGTGGCATGCTCACAAAAATACATCTATGAATTTAAAATCAAATAAAAACTGGATATAATACAACAAGAAGCAAGAGTTCAGAGCAGACTTTAGAAAAGATGGGAAAATGATTAACATCGTCTTATACTAATTCTTCACCTTTATGAAGATAAACAAGCACTGACTACTCGAGTCAAAAAAAAACCGAACGTGTGCAGAAAAGTTAATTACAGAGGAAATGGAACCTTTTACACACACCACCTCCATTTGGAAAGTGGCACACTTCCGCCAGCGCCCGTACCACTTTTTGAAATAGTCCTCCAGTTCATTATTAGTCACTTTCCGCCTTACATAAATCTTCGCCACTTCGACCGAAGCACCCTTGCGCCCCTTATGTAAGTTTTTTGATTTACGGAAACAGACAGTAATCAGTTGGAGTAGGATCTGGGGAATACGGAAGAGAGGAAGAACAAATATGTTATGCTTTCCGAGGATTTTGTTCACCTGGAACAACCAGTTGGGGCGTTGTCGTGATGAGAAAATTTTCTTTCTTTCTTTCTTTCTTTCTCTCTTTCTTTTTTTTTTTCTTTCTTTCTTTTCTTTTTTTTTTTTTTTTTTTTTTTTTTTTTTTTTTTTTTTTCGACGCCTGCATCACGAAGATACCTACTAGTAACTACATTAACAGTTCGATCTTCAGCAAAGAATTTTAAATGTATCTGACTGTATGCTATGTTAGTTACGATCGATTAACTGTTACTCCTGCGCTGCCGCAGTCTACCATAGAAGCCTGGAAACATATGCTGAACTCCACGAAAGGTTGCCTAAATAACACGACGAGGCCAGGAAAAGTTTGGTTTCTTTTTGTTTGTACAAGTAAAATTCAGCTCTATCACATGCTGTCATAGATTAGGTCTTACACCTGGTCCAAACATTTTTCCTAGACTTTTATTATTTCTTCTACTTTCAGGTTTATATGACAATATTTCTTTATGGATCAATCGGAATTATTTTATATAAATGTTGACTCCGTTTTTGATTGAAAATATGCCCATTTATAATTTGCTGAGAATATATTTCACGAAGCATTACTTTCCATTCCACTTTCATGGGTATAACAACCAGTGACAATATCGCCATTTTGTTTTGCTCTAAGTTTGATTTTGTTATTCTTAAGTGAGGAAATCTGTTACAGACTCAGAATTGAATACATACCCACATTAATGAACTATACCGCAATACTTCCAGAACTTATAGAGAGATCTTAGGCAAGCAATTTGAGATAAGGAGTGAATGGTTTACGAAGAAAAATAAGTTATATGGTGATAAAGAAGTTGAAATTAGATGCTGATAAATCAGTGTTAAAGTAAAATGCAGTAAAAATTTGGCCTTACAGTGTCTTCAAATCTGCTTCACAAGCGAAGAAATTCCAATTGCGTACTTTTAGATAACAATTTTCCTCATTTACTTCACGGCAGTATCAAACGAATCTGAGTCAAATAGATATGCTTCACATCTTTCATCTGTTATTGCAGGTTTTCTTTCGAATGAATGCATTATTAATCGTTTTGAAACTTAAGCCATAACTTTGAAATGCGAAAAACAGACCGTAACTTTCCTATTCCAAATTGCTTGTCTAACATTACTCTACTGTCTGTGAAATTATTGTCCTGTAGTTTTTAACAATGTATATTTACTATGAAGGAAAATTTTGACCACTGGGCTAGTGGTAAGCGTTGCTGATTGCTTGCCCGGAGACCCGGGTTATATTCCTAGTACCTGTTTAGAAAGTTTTCTAAGTTTGGAAGGTCTGGAACGGGGTGCACCTAGCATCGTGAGGACAATTGGGAAGTTGCCTGATAGGCGACCGGCATGATCACATGTCCCTCTACAATACTGCCCTCTGTCGTAAGATGGAGATAGAGGAGACAGAGGTCGAAGGCTCACCCCGTACTGTAATGCCAAATGAGAAGAAGAAGATGGAGGAGGAGGGGGGGAGGCAAATTTTACTCCGAACCAAGCTATGATGCACAAGGTTCTAATACTATACTCGTCTTTAGCAGACAAATGGTTAGTACTTTCAGTCGTTTTTGGGATTGTCTGCTATCCAGCCAAAGTTAAATTTCAACACTAAGGAAATCAACGCAAAACCACCACGATGGGATGTTGATAGACCTGCAAAGAGGTCCAAAGCTAGTGACGGTGTACCCAAGTTTGAGCTCTTGGCACATGATCACTGTCGTCGGTAATACCTGCCAAAATATGTCCACAAAATTAGATGGCAACGGTTGCATATTTCGGCCCACGGCTTTGGTAGAGCTCCTGGCTTCAACATGGTCATCTACAGCCCAGTTCAGATATGAGTACGAATTGTCATTAGCCGACAGCATTTCCTCAAACTGGATTGTGAAGTTCCTATACTTTCAAACATCCATAATCAAATCAGTTAAGGCATTTACGCCTATTTTCCGTAAAAATGCAAAAAAAGGTTCTACTTTTTAGAATTAATTTGCAAAGAAAGAAGGAAGAAAAAAGAAAAAGGGTACAAATACTTCATTTCCTACAATTTTCCACACACTTTATAAATTAGTATATTTCTTTTAATGGACCCACCCGTCTTTTTTCTTTCACTTTTGCTCTTATGTAACAAGAAAAGCCTGCAGGTGTTATATTAGATTCCCGATTCCAATATCAAAATCATAATCTATCTCTAATATTTACAATTAAATAAAATGTTAGAAGTCACTGCGGCTATCATTGCTATTTACATAATTAAATAAAGTCTGCTACGTCACCGCTGAAAACAATGAAATAGGCGTGGTATTTACAAAAATATAAATATTAAATTACCCTTGGGGCGCCGATTATAAATACTGCTACAGCTATTAACCAATTTAGTATTTCTTGATAAATAAATAATATTAACTTACCTGCAAGAAGACCCTGTTGTTTTTTATGGGCTTTATGACCTTAGAAGTTGTACGCCCCTTAAACAATAATCATCATCATCATCCCTGTTGTTTTATATTCTTCAATTCCTTGCTGCTCTATTAATGTTCTTCCATTTAGATGCATTACGTTCTCCTTGTTATCAATAGAGTCTGAAAATATCAAAATAGACACTAAAAATACAATATTACGCACCTAAAAATGCAATTTTAAATCAATAAATTATCTGTTTTAAAGGAATATAATAACATAATTTACCTAATATTTATAATACTTTTTTATTTTGTGTGTGTGTAATTTTTTGGGACAGTGTGTGCAGTGTTTTGCATTTAACCGCACCATACTTCTCGACCCACTCCCCTCGCCCCACTTTTCTGAAATACTGCAGCGGCAACTATCCGAGCTCTACTATTAATTAATCCAAATTAAGCTAATTCGAAAGATATCTAAACATAGATTATCCCATACTTGCACGACAATGGCAATTTTAATTCCTAATTGGTCTACGCTACAATGTTTATTTAAAAGTTGAACCGTTCTTGCACCTATTCCTGTCTAGTTCTTACCTCAAACCCACCCCTCCTCCCATCCTTATCTCCCTGTCCACGCTAAAAGGCTTAGTTACATATCTGTCTTGTTCCGGTTGGTTGGGACAGGCATTGGGAGTTTTCGAGAATGATGTGATGTAATCCTTTCTATCGTGGTCGGTTCACCTTCATTGGCACAGATTGATTCCTTACCAAGGGAGTAACATACGTTTAGGTATTTCTTCTAAAATAGTAAAACCAAACCAAAGCCCTCTGCGTTAACCCGATCTTTGGCATTGTAGAGATTTAAAATGTTTTAAAGTTGCTTGACAAGAGTTGTGTGCTGCAACATTTTTGTAGTGTTGTTGACTCAGAGTAACACTAAAGATTTTGTTAAGCGTATTAGCCAGATAATTGATTTGATTTTTTATATTCTATAATTGAATTTTATATGGGGTGTGGTGTTAAATTTTAAATTTCCAGAGTAACATTGTATGAGGATTGTTTGGAAATGTGATTTACAATAGCGTGTTTTATGAATACCGCGCAATCAATATACACGTCTGTTCGTAGAGCAATGAACTGATGCTACCCGTAGTATGCCATGCAGATAAGGTGGATAAAGATGGAAGACGACTATCATGGACAAAGATGGACTACATGTTTTTTTGATTGATTGTTTGTTTGTTTGTTTGTTTTTTTTTTTTTTGTAAGGAAGGCAAAAATTCAAAGACGTTTAACTGTGGTATGTATTCCAGAAGCTCCCGTTTACAACTGGGTCAATGGGTTCCCGTTTATAACTGGGTCAATGGGTTCGCCAGTGTCAGGGAATCTGCACACAGCAATGTATGACCCTTTGTCAACATCGCGGTCTTCCATCAATTATGTAGGAGAAATTACACCCTAGATTTTGGATCCTGTGATGAGTTTAGTCAACTCTAAAAGAGTTAGTTTAACCTCTAGGATGTAGGTTTTTGTTAGAAATTACATCCTAAATCCTGGATTCTGTGATGAGTTTAGCGAAGTCTAAAAGAGTTATTCTAATTCGAGGGGGTAGGTTTTGTCAGAAATACATAAATTATGTACATTTCATGAAATTGTCACATTTTTCATAATTACAAATGTTAACTCTGAGTACAATTTGTCAGAGATTATAATTTTTATACAATTTGCATTTAAATATCATCTTAGAAAATACGTATTAATGCAAATTAAATAAATTACATCTAGAATTTTAATAAAATGGAGTGTTAAACGATTTACATTTAGTAAACTTACAAAACTGAAATAATTCAATAGCGAGAAATTAGTAGATTTATTTTTTATTGCTTGTTATTCTCCTTGTATGCTAACCTGAACTTGTTTTTATTAGTATGCAGTTTTCCTTCATAGATGATGGAAGTGGATTATATAATATTGTTAGTAAATATCTTTTTGGAGTGCCTGTAACTTGTCATTGGTCTGTGTAAGTCCTGCGTATGTCTGGTTTCTATGCGTGTACATTCGAGTTTTTATGAATATTTCTGAGTTGTCTATTACAACTAGGAGCGTACTCTCAAGCTGGTGGAGAAATTCCAAATGTTTTGAATATTTTTAAAGCATTTAATGAAGTTCCCCAGAACATTATTCCACATGCTATTAAAGAATGGAAATAAGCTTAATGTGCTGTTTTTAAGATGCCCTTGTGTGTAAAATTAATTAATGATATTATTGCTAACTCAATTTGGGTAAGATGTAATTAATTCATATTGTGATTAATCATAATACCAAAAAACTTTATGTTACTAAAATCGAGGATTTCATTGCCTTCATATTGTATCTTTAGATCTGCAACGCTTTTGTGTGAAAATTAATGTATTTAGTCTTTTCAAAAATATATTAATTTTGTTACTGTCAAACCAGTTATTTAGTGTACTGAAATCACTGGATAAATCTGAGTTACGACTGATTTTGGGTTCTTTGATGAGAATGCCAATATCATCTGCAAAGAATGTTTGTTTATTACCGAGGGGAAATAATTGATATATGAATGAATTTATTTCCACAACCAACATTACAATTAAATTTACGTAATAAACAAAAAATGTAAGATCCTCCCTTACCTTAACCACCTTGTTATATGTATATATGATAAATGAACCCCTACAATAAATCACAATTTCCACAACTGTGTGCCCAAAGCTCCTTCCTAGTAATTCTTCTCCACTTATCCCTTACCTTTCCTTCTTCCTAAACTGTTTATTTTCTCTGCCCTCACATCTGACGACATTTTAATTACTACATATTATGTTGTGGTTTATCCAAGATACCTCCCCTCGGCTTTTTACCAATTCATATTCTATTAGACAATGGCACACGCTATTCGCTTTCCCGCACATAATAACCCTACTTTCAACTTTTTTCCTAAAGATTTTAGAAATAATACCCCTATTCTTTCTATATATTTCTCCCGTCCCCAGTTTCTTTTGACTATTGTACATAAATCTAAAGAACCTTTACCCTCAAAGCTGGCGCAACACTCTTGCTTCTCTATATCTTCTACCGTCTTCCTTTCTTTCCAAAATCTGCTGATGTTACTTTCCCGTCGCAACACATCCCTCATCCCAATTTCTTCTAATAGATTTCCCCACCTCCAGCCAACGCTCTCTTTCCAACACTCTCTTTGGTACTTAAGACTCTTTAGCACAATGTTATTATCTAATTTTAAACATCTGTGCCATATTTCAAGATTCTTTCCGCTATTATATCTTCCCTTTCTACTCTTCCTAGTTCTGCCAAACTTACTCTCCTGGGCGAACTTTTTGGTAACCTCAGAACTTCTGTACAAAACATTGTATGTACACATCAACCTTTGTCCACCCCTTTGCACTCCGCAAATTTCTACTGTGTACGTCATTTTGACTGAATCACAATCTCATATAATCTTTCTAGCAGTTTCGTTAATAGTGTGGGAACTTTATACAAACTCATTCTGACAGCTTTCAAAGCTAATTGACCTAGGGCCTGTGCACTTTTAGACTGTACCTCCCATCTTCCTTTACTCGCAAATCTCACCCCCAAATAG